>JAAGVU020000008.1:5384946-5413092 GCA_011763525.2 Mormyrus iriodes | reverse complement strand
CCACCCTCACCTATGGTCATGAGCTCTGGGTAGCGACAGAAAGAATGAGATCGCGGATACAAGCGGCCGAAATGGGCTTCCTCCGCAGGGTGGCTGGGCTCAGCCGTAGGCAGAGGGTGAGGAGCTCGGACATTCAGGAGGGGCTCAGAGTCGAGCCGCTGCTCCTCTGCTTCGAAAGGAGCCAGCTGAGGTGGTTCGGGCATCTATCTAGGGTGTCTCCTGGACGGCTCCCTGGGGAGGTGTTTCGGGCATGTCCAACCGGGAGGAGGCCCGGGGCAGACCCAGGACATGCTGGAAAGATTAAATTTCTCCACTGGCCTGGGAAAGCCTTGGTATTCCAATGGAGGAGCTGGAGGAGGTGGCTGGTGAAGGGGAGGTCTGGGCATCCCTGCTTAGACTGCAGCCCCCGTGACCTGACCCAGGATAAGCAGCAGAAAATGGGTGGATGGATGGATGATTTTGGGAAGGGAGGTGTTGCGGGCAATGAAGATATTGAGTGTGCCGGTTGATGATCTTGGTTTGGAGTGGAGGGTCAGTTGCCTCCTGTAGGAAGACTGGTATTTAAGGTCTCCTCATTTTTGACTCTCCAGCTGTATGGGCAAGAAGTCCTTATACTGCTGGGGTAGTTTTTTTGTGTCCTCTCTCCCTTTCTCAGCCTGATCTGTGCCTCTGTTTACAACAGTGTTTCTCAAACTGGTCCTTGGGGGCCCCAGACAATCCGTGTTTTTGTTCCCTCCCAGCTGTGGACTGTCTGGCAGGGAGTTGGGAGGGACCAAAAACGTGGACCGTTTGGGGGTCCCCAAGGACTGGATTGAGACATAAATCTTTAAATTTGTTTTGGGTAGTGGATAGTAAAGTCAGCTGATACTATTTCTCTCTCTAGTTTGGGTGGTTTGCTTTTCGCTTGCCCTGAGAGTAGCTTATATTTTACATTGGAGAGCAGGGTTATGATGCAGTAGAACAGAATGGTCTGCACTCCTGTTACAGCTGGTGAATAACTGAGAGAGGCTAGAAGCCTGTTATAAACTATTGCTATCCTGCCAGACAGAGGTAGATGGTTCTGGTCCAGAAAGTAAAAATCCAGACCAGAATTTTGTTTCAATCAACCAGCTGAGTTCCCTGTGACTGTGACTCTTTATATTGAACAGGTTGAAAAGAAAATCTTGGTCTGAATTTAAAATTTCTGGACCTGAACTACCCACTTCTGCTTCCCTATTGTTTTCTGAATCACTTAAAATGAGATTGCAGTAATTAGGTGAGTGATTATGATTGTTCTGTGCCCTGGCATTTTTCCGGGCCTTACCGGTTTATGGAAGGTGGGGGCTGCAGTTATGCTACATATCTCATTATTGCTTCGTTATTGCTTTATCTATGTTTTAATATTTCATGACTGCGAAATCTCCAGATTTTAAACAAAAGACTTACTTTCCTGCAAATGGTTAACAAAACACTGTGCAGTTGCTCCTATATTGCACCACAAAGACAAATGGTTAGTAATTAGGACACTCCAAGGCAGGTGAAGTCAATTACAAGAAACACTCTTTCAAATGGAGTCAAATGATGTTTAAAAAAGGAAATGTGCTCATGTAGGCCTAATGGGGAGAAGTGCATCCTCGAGTACAACACACTGAGGAGGTCAAAATGAACCAGGCATATTAAAATAAAGGCCAAACACAAGCTTGTGCCTCCACAAAGGTACACATACCTGTAGGTTAAAATCACTTTGAGTATGTATGAATTAAATTACTTTCCATGCAGAGGTTGCACAGTTAACAGGACGCCGATCTCAGTTTTCCCAGAAGCAAATATGAACATCGTAGTAGTGCGGTGAAGAGTAACCCAAATGCCGACCATTTGAAGTGCAACGTGAATTTCAGACAGGGATTTTGAAGTTGAACGTTGCATTTTCAGATGGTTTAAACAGCCCTGGCTTTGCGGAAACACTAGCGCTTCCATCAGACATTAATGACCAAGATTTCCTCTTCAGGCTGTCACAGAACGCGGCACTTAGTTCTTATTATACTGTCACCTTTCGTATGCTGAATGACAGGCCCTAAACACCTGTCAGGTTTGAAAAGTCAGTCTTTAGTTCTGTTAAAGTGGCTTATAATGCATTCATGTACAGTAAGTTCAAAGAAACATGTTTTTCAGTCTCTCACAGAAAAACTACCTTAACAAAGGAAAGTATGTCTTGATTTTTTTTTAACTTAATGAGTCCGCTCAAAATAAAGCACATGCAACCAAGTTATTGTAACTGAAGAATTGTTTACATACTTCAAAATTCCGTCATTGTAGGATAAAGTTGCAGGAAGGGCCTTCGTGGAAGTTACGGGAGGGAAAGGATTATGTAAGATTATGTAAAACGTCTGTGAAGGATTTAACTGAATTCATAAATTTCATAGAAGTGTTTCATGATAAAGGGATAACTTTTACATATAGAAAAAACATTTCCACCTACGTGAAATTTATCTCCAGAAAGCAGGGTCTTATTTTATACCCAACAAAATACAAAACCTACCACGGAACTCTAGATATTTGTACTAGTGTGCTTAGACACGTTTGGTACAACATAAACCTAAAGTTGTGTTCCAACCTGCATCAGTTTACGGGATGAATATGAATTGTTTTTCTATCCGTGTACCAAATGACCCCTCATCCTAATCGGGGTCACGGGGGGCCTTGAGCCTATCCCGGGCACCGGAGAGCATAAAGCAGGGATGCACTCTGAAAAGGTTGCCAATCCATAGACGGGCACACAACAGGCAATTTCAAAAAGCCAGTTAATCTAGATGCTTGTTTTTGGACTGTGACTGTAAACTGGGCACAGGAAGAAAATAAAAATCACACACACACACACGCACAGAGATTACGTATGTATATCTTTTTTGGTACTCTTAATTCATTTCAATGGGCATAACCTTAACCCTAAATATGACAACCCTAACCCTTACCCAGCCATAACTTTAACCATAAGTAACTAAACAAAATGGAAGACTTTTGGCTATTTTCGTTTTATAATTGGAGTCAACAATTTTTATAAAACTGTGTTTTCCCTTGAGAGGCCCAGAAAAAATTATAAGACCACCAAAGAAAACAAGATTAGGAAACCATGTGATTTGTTTACGTTCCTGGATATCTATTTTCTACTCTTGTACTGCCCTCTATTGGCCGACGGTGGTACTTTTAGTGTTCCTGACATTCCTGTTTATTTCACGTTCTAATAGGTATTCAATTATGTTAGATTTCGTGAGGTCCTGTGTACTTTAACTGTTGTGTTTGTACATTGTGTCAGTACTGCTGTCGAAGAGTAATATTTATTTACAGATAAATTATCAACCCACTTGTGAAAACAGAAAAATATGGGCCTAACCTTGTATTTAATGTATTTTCAGGGCAATTTGATTGAAAGGGAGAAGACTTGAGCCAGATGGGTAAGTGCCACTCCGTGTAATGAGAAATCATACTCTGTGGCTCAGTCCCCGTTTCAGATATTCAAGCCCAGCTTTTTGAAAAAACTATTTACTTAAATATGGTCACTTATATATAATGAATCAACAATCAAGAAGAATCTGACCTTGATAACCTGCGGAAGGCCAGCAGAAATTGTCATGCCTGCGTGAGAAATGCGGCAGCTCATTCCCACGTTTTTATTCACATATGAATTTTAATTGCCAATTGAAGAGAGCAGAGGGTTTGCACTAATGCAGATCTGGGGCTGAACTGGAATATGAATGAATCAAAAGAACAGGGCATTCGAGTGCAACTCATGGTATGTAACAAATACTTTTAAACACAGTAGTGATTTCTTCTTCCCAAGTCCCTTTTCTGAACAAAGACAATTATGTTTCCTTTTTTTAAAAAAAAAAACAGGCATTTGAAGCATACAAGCACAATGCCGTTACTCTGTATTTTCCTCCGTTTTGCACTTTCAGGAGGATCTTGGTAAATTTAGTCATCCTTGAAGACAGGCAAAGCTTTACACCTGCATTGACCAATAGGAGGAGCTGAAAGTCTCTGCTTAGCTGTGACTGGTTCTTCAGTAGATTTGCTGGTTAATGGACAGTGTCACTCCTTCCTATGATTGCACACCGAGTTCTCTGAATTGGATCAAATTTTTACAAGCACTTTGTACCAGCGTTCTTGGCCTTGAGGTTGTTTCTTGTGATGACACTTGCAGTCAGTTTTCATCACTGATCAAACAAAGTAAACAAAAAGATACATTTGCACTTAATACTGTTGTAACAGTATGGTGTTTTATGATAGACCAAGGTCATTTTGTGAGCCTTTTTGTATCTTGAAGAAATTGTATCATATTAATTCTGATTCAGTTCCCCTGTCCCCTCCTTCCACAAGCATCTTAATATGTCAGAAATCTGTGTAGGTTGTTTTAACCTGACTGCCAAATGGAGTCCAATAGACGCTGATGGTTATTTTATTAGTTTCATGCATTGAAAGTAGATCTGCATAGTATAGTGTCAGATTGCGATCTGGTTTGTACGCATCTCTGACATGCAGGATCTTTACCTTTCAATACCTTTGTAATGAAGAGTCTGAAAATCCTGGAAAATTCTCCTAATAAAATAGCATATTTTATTCAAGTAACAAATTAAAACCAGCCTTTTACATTTTTTTTAACGTGATTTATACATATATTTGTGTGACTAAACTATAAGATACATCAACTTAAATACATATCAACATCTACAGCTGTCCAGAAGAAGGATGGTGTGTAAATATTCTAAATATATCCCGCTGAGAAACCGATTTGAACAAACCAAAGCAGTAACACTCGAACCATCAGACTTTTGATTTAAAATATAATGTCGTATCCATTAGACCACACAAACGTGTGGCAGATGGTGTTAGTTTCCTATTAAAGTAAGCGAAATCATCACTGACATGAATAAAGTGCTGTGTGTATTTTTTCACCTCAGCAAACATTACAATGGACCTATGAAGTTATAATGGACCAGCGTATGTCCATTTACTGTTAGAGGAATACATCTACATAAGGTACTATTGCCAAGGAATGGACACACAATGAGAGGAAGCTTATTAGGACATTAGGCGTTTCCCTGTAAGAATAATATGAAAAGCACTCGTTATATATCAGTTTGTTTTTACCCTTGGGACCTTGTCAGGTGAGGCTGCCTCACTAGTCTATAAATAGGACCTACATTTATTTGGTGTATTATTACCAACAACCATTTTCAGAACGATGGTTTTGCTGTATGTACAGGTCCGCACTTGCAGTGACACGGCTTGCTGAATACTGAGAGCCGCGGCTGCAGGGTCTGTAATCCGGACCGTGTGGGCCCGCCGCTAAAAGGCATCACCTTCTCATACCGATGAACTGTTTCGGCGTGTATAAAACATCTCACGAGTTGCCTTTTGCATGATGATAGTGATTAACAAGAAGAACAACAATAGTATAATTATAATAAAATGCATTCTTCCTTTTATTATTATTATTATTATTATTATTAAGCTGTAAGGCCGCCTCGAATGCAGCGCCTCATGTCACCTACATGCGGAACTGAGATATATAACTTTTTTCACCTACAGGGGGCGCAAGCTACGCCCAGAAATGTGGAATCTCCACCGTTTGCGTTTACTAATGAATGACTTTCAACCCATGTGTATTTTACTTCTTCCGTTCTAAATTCCAGATTCTATAGAATTTATCCTCATTTTGAAAATGGACTGGGGTAACTTCAACCCCAAAAGTAACACAGGAGTTAAAAACCTATCTACAGTTAGTGTAACACACAGACGAGGGAATAACATAAGCAGGTGTGTATAATCTTCACCCTTAAATTGCATAAAACGGCATCATATGTGGCATAAAATGTACATTAATGTGGTATAAAAGTACCGTAACTATTTGTGACGTTCGACGAGCCTGACACCAGACTTCAATAAGCGGCACAGAAGCAACGAATATACCACAATAACAAAAATAATATCATACAACTGTACTGGCAAATTTAAGTTACGTGACCATGTGACTGCTTACCCACAATCACCCGGGGCTACTGGCGCCTACCGCCAGCCATGAGTCGAGATATGTCTTGGTAGCGACAGCCAATCACATTTCCTCCTGCTACCAAGATTCAGGTAATTCTTGGTAACGACAGCCAATCACATTTCCTTCTGCCGCCAAGATTCCGGTAATTCTTGGTAGCAGCAGCCAATCATATGGGCTTCTGCTATCAAGATTCACGCCCTCAAATCTTGGTAGCGACAGCCAAATGGAAAACGCGTCTGACTACGGATCCGACGATGTCACGTTCGACTCCTGGCCGGCTCGGTTAACACTTATTATCCGACCTATTTGCAGGAAGCGAAGAGAAACGACACAATGGGAAGGAAAGACTTAACATGGAGAGGAAAGGTTAACAGAATATGAATGAAAGGTTAATTTTCTTACGTTTTCAAGATGAACCTACAAGTTTAATAAATTAACGTATCAGAACGTTTTTTTCTCTGAAAAAAATATCAGAACGTTTTAAGAAGTTGATAACCAACCAGAATAACAAATAAATAGATACAATAAATAACAAAATTGCCATACTTGGACTTTAATCTTACTATCTACACATGCATCAAAATGCATAAAAAACTAAGATTAAGTTAAGCTGATATAATTATACCTATTATTTACGGGTAGAAATTTTACAAAACAAAACGCCTATATTGTTTCCCATTAGGTTACCATTACAATACATTATAAAACAATGGAAAAAATGTGAAAGGGCGTAGTGTATTTACAGGGCTGTAAATTAAGCTACGTTTTACTGAACTAGGCCAGCCGGTTAGTAGCACCATGTAGGTGTGTGTATACACGGCTAGATAACTGTGCATCGCCACAGTAATTCATGCTATAGAGCAAGTCGCTGGGTCACCTGACATAACAAATGGGCTTTCCCAAATTCTCGAAACGGCTTGTCCATGAGAACCCTGTAAAGTCTGCATTAAATTCGATATTCAGTCTTCCAGCTGTAAAATCTTTCAACAAGCAAGCCTGGCAGGTTTTAATCACATACCTTTGATGTCCCCAGGCAGCGATGCACAACGATCATTTTTTTTTTGCATTTCGAACACTTTCAAATCGCCTTTTCTTATTAACATCTAAGAAAAATGGTGATCTCTGCTGTAACTAGATATTGGTTCAGCATTTTGAGTTTACAGCAACTCTTGCACAACCCTTGGTTTTCCAAATTACTTTGCAGGCGAATTGTAGTCAACATCTGACTGCTTGCACGTGCACTTTAAGTTAAATAGCTGTCGCTCTTTTACATTCACTGGTGGTGAACGGACACAGTACAACTAATTAAGGTAATACATAACCTGGAAATCAGATGGGGTGCATTGTACTCCATACGCTGCCCCCGGTAGGTTTCCCACTTCGCCCCATGATCTACCCGCCTAGGGTAGGGCTGCTGGTTTAAATGTCTTTAATGCCAAGGGAGACCCACGTTAGTATGTCTATTATTATTATTTTTGTAAGTGAAATGATTAGAAATCGTTTTGTTTGGTTAGCATTTCGTGACTGTCAGTATTTAGACTGGAACATGTTTATGCAAGTTGTTTCGGCGTTTCAAGCGTTTTATTTCGGGACGATCCGTTTATTAGTGAGATTTTCAAATAGGCCTCCGGGATAGGCTCCGGACCCCCCCACAACCCTTAATTGCATAAGCAGTCAAGCAGACAAAATGTAAGATGGTATCTCACAATAGCATAAATTAGTCTGTAACATGCCAGGGACTGTGAAGCCACTGCAAGATGTCATTTTAAAAATAATATTCAAACAAAACTAACTAGAAACATATAGCTGCAATTTCATGTCTGTAAAACTATATTGGCTGCTTATTGAACAGTCGAAAAAGCTGGCCCGTGGTTGAAACTAATTGCTGAACCCCATTACAGTCCATGCCTGAAACCACACTTTACTGAACATGTCCATCCCATTTTAGATATATGGTTATTAGTCCATTTCTTTCACCCTTTCCACTCTGAATAGTGTAATGAACAGGAATGTCGCCTTCCTAAAATATGACAGCACTTTCGTCTTCCCAGGCCACATACCCACACTGTGGTTGAATGCGAGCACATATGTGTATGATAAATGTACATATGTATTTTACCATAATTCTGTTCCCCTGAAGTGAAATACATAGCCCTGTACATAGTTACGATCCATGCTTACGTGACTGGCTGATTGTTGCACACAGCATGCTTTTATGTGCACGCGCTCGGGAGGCAATCTTGGATCTGCTAAGAAAACCTGTTCGGACATATTTATGATACTCATCGTCAAGATACCTTTAATTTCAAATTACATTTGTTTGGTTTAATCAAACTGGAACTTATTTTCAAAGCCTGACTTAATTAAACCAGCTTCATGATACAGGCCCCAGGTAACATTTTGGATTTATTTATATTTAAAAAAAATATTATACATACAAAAACCACTATTTCTGAAAAAGTGCAGTAGGTGTGTGTAGTATAGAAAACGATTCAACACTGTCATTGTATATGTGACACTGGACCCTGCCTAAAGCGGGTTCTTCCTGACGTCGATCATGCTGGGGTTGCTGTGGACAGGCCCGGTGTTTAGGCTCAGTCTCCGCAGCTCCCTCCGTGTCTTGGCCAGCGGCAGGATGGGGGGCGTGGCCCTGTGTGCTGCCCGCTGGCGCAGCTCCTCCATGCCGCGCTGGTCCTCTGTGGGCAAAGAAGAGCGCCTCCAGGTGGGCGGCAGGGGGGCGTGCACCAGCTCTCGGGTCTCTTCCCTGCTTTGCGGCACCTGATCCTCGGGCCCTTCCTCGCTTGCCGGAGCTCGAAATACATACATAGATAAATAAGTAACATACTCAGAGGCGGTACCACGTGCTCTTAAAGCGACGCTAGCTATGTAGCTAGTTGAGATCAACATGGCTGATGAGTGGCGGCTTGTCTAACCTCTGCCCTGCTCCATGGCCTGGCTGCCCTGCCCTACCACCTCCAAAAGCTTTGAGCTAAGGTTGGCCCTCTGGTAGTGGCTCAGCTCCTTCCTTAAGTTGTGGATCCAGCCCTCGTACTGCCGCAGGCGGCCCGCAGAACCCTCATCCATTTGTTCTACAGGAACAGGAAGGGTCAACTCTACCTCCCTGCTGAGGCATTTGGGGGCTGTGGTGGTTCTGAGCAGACCGGCGGGTTCTACCCCCTCTCGCCTGGGAGCCTCACCTCGGCACTGCTGCAGGAGGAGCTGGACGCTCCGCTCGTGCTCTCGCTGCTGCTGCGTCAGACGACGGTCCGTGTCCAGCTGTTGCCTCTCCAGTGCTGCCTCCAGCCACATGACGAGCTGCTGTTGCTCTTCCGCCCTCATCTCCAGCTCCGCTAGCGCCACCTGCAGCCGCCGCTCCTCCTCACGCAGGCACACCACCTGACGATGGAAAAGAACATACGCTATGGTTCAACAAACTGCCGCTTTTCTTTCAAATCCTACACGGCGTCTGCTGGGGGGGGGGGGGCTAACCTTGTCGAAGTATTTGCAGAGCAGGGCGCGTGTCTCGGAGGCTGAGAGATAGCTCAGCTTGGCCATGAGATTCATCTCCCACTGGGACAGCATGCTGGCAGATGCCCGAAGCTGTCGCTGCCTCTGAGTGATGGCCTCGTTCTTGTACTCGATGGCTGCGTCCAAAGCTTCAATGGCTTCATCCAGCTGGAAGAGCGTGCGCTCCTCCTTGTGGAGAAACAGATGAACTGCAGTGACTTGACATGATAAACACACACAGGAAAGTCCTCTGTACAGCCATCAAAGGGTGCCCATGATGCTGTAACAGATGCTGCTTTCATGAGCCCATTATGGTGCTTTCTGGTCATGAAAACAAAGAAACATATTTGAAACTCATTCTATAGCATCATAAGTGACCTTTAATTTCTGGTATGAGTGAATTCTCACACAACCGAGCCAGTTAAGCGACAGACTCCTAACAGGACGAGCGCTCACGTACCTCGGGGGACAGGAGGCTGCCCTGCCGGAGCTTGTCGTCCAGCTCCACCCGTTGCTTCAGGAGCTGCTCCTTTTCTATGCGTAGGCTGGAGATCTCCTGGCGGAGTTGCTGTGAGTCCTGGGCGCTGCTAGAGTGCAGCTGGCCGTTCCTCTCACTCAGCTCCCGCTCCAGGGTCTCGATGCGGCCTGACAAGACGGCCAGGTCCTTGCTTAAGGCCTGTAGGAGACGAAGGTACATCCGGGTCACCTAACGGACAGAGCTAGTGACTGTCCTACAGAGATCCGAGCACAGGTTAGAGCCCCAGTAATCCATCATCCGCATTGACTATGACACTGAATTTAAAAGGTTATGTACCAGAATACCAGATACCTGCTCATCAGTGCCTCCTACAAGTCTGGCAGATTCACTGCACACTGGCACAAAACACCCTGCTTCCCACTTTTGGTTTAGCAGCACTAGCCGAGTGCAGACCCCCAGAGGTGTACCGACCTGGCTGGAGCGCAGCCTCTTCGTCTCCAGGCCGCTTTTCTCCTGCAGCAGAGCCTCCTTCTTAGCCAGGATCTCCTCCCTTTTGGTCAGCTCGCCCTCCAGCTCCTCCAGGTCCCGTCGCTGCTCCAGCACCTTCTCCATCTCCTCATCCAGCCACCGCTTCTGCTCCTCGATCTTCTGCAGGTGGTTAAGCATGAACAAGAGACACGGTCAGGATGAGAAGATCGGGGGGCGAATATGGGAGCCTGGTGAATCCTCCACCTACTGCAGGCCACCAGAAGCCCCTCATCTCCCCTGAGAATCTGGTGGCAGGGTGCCAACCTGCTGCTCCTCCAGCGAGACCACGGAGCCATTGCTGCCGCTGCGCTTTTTACGCTGGAAAGCGGCGATCACCTCCGTCTTGATCCTCAGGACCTTCTGCTGGTGCTCGTTTATCTCCTCCAGCTCCTGAGAAGCACAGGTATTCAGCAGGACCCAGGGGTTTAGCGATGTGCAAAGCCGCGCCCCTCCAGAGGGAGTACCCACCTTGACGCGATGCTTTTCCTTCTGCATCTCGTTCTCCAGGCGGCGCTTCTGCTGACTCTCCTGGCGGAGGCGTCGCTGCAGAGCCTCCTGCTGTCTACGCATGCTCTGCACGTTCTTCTCCAGGTCTTGCACCCGCCGCTCTGTCTGCGCCGACAGGGATGCCAGCTTGGCCGTGTCCCTCTGCTTCTGCTTAAGGACCTACCCAGTCCCCCACACACATAGTGTTACTCCAGGGCGCCGTCCTGCATGTCAGGCAGCCTACAGGCGCCTCTTCTGCCGTTTCCCTGCCCCTGGAGACTGACCTGCACTTTGCTCTGTGCTGCCGCGATCTTCCTGCGGCACTCCTGCGCCCTGGACCCGTCATCGGGGTTTGGTGCCTCCTGCACCTCCAGGTCATGCAGTTGCCGCTGTGCCTCCGTCAGTTCGGCCCATGCCTGCTCCGCCTCGCTCTCCAGCTCCGAAATCTTGCGGCTGTACTGCCTGTTGACAGCCTGCGCTTCCTTCCCTGTGGCGGTGAAATGCACAGTCAGCCCCCCCCACTCCCTGTCTGCCACCCCACCAGGAGCTTGAACCAACAACCTTCGGTTTACAAGTCTGTTTGACATTAATTGACATCAATTATGAACATTTAAACACGGGTTACTGAAATCATGTTGTTCACATTTGGTATTGCTAATATATTTGCTCGATTACACTGCCTGATTGTGTTATATGACTGACATGTCCAAGTTTGGCACGGTGCTATCATGAATGAGTGTGTACGAAGACTTTTCCCTTCTTAATTTAAAGCCACAACTAACTGCAAGTGTGTGAAATGTAAACTTTCACTGAATATCTCCATACCACTTTTGTGAACACTAAGAACAGTTTCTAAACAAACTAAACTATTTATACCTTTTTTTTTAAACTCCTCCCTCGAGTTTCACCTCAACCCGTGTCTTGCACTTTCATTGGCTCTAGCTCGCCACAGCACTTTTCACACCACAGGATTTGGAGTCGCCGACAGGCCCAGATATTTAGCCCGCTAGAAATCTGAGGGGTGTCTGCGACGCGACTGTCTGGTCACATCATTGAACTAATAGCGATCGAACGCTGATTTGCCAGCGGTAAGCAAACACCGATTTGCCTCTAATCTGGGGCTTTTGTTGGCGATCACCGAAAACTTTCAGCAAGTGGAAAATTGGGGCTAAAATCTTGTAGCGTGAACTTATAGTTAGTTTTTTAAATCCCGGTCTGAATTTCCGGGCAAAAGCACAGACTCGGATAACGTCATCTAAAATTTGTTAGCGTGTTGGACGTCTTTGCGGAAAAATATCCGAGTTCAGAAAACAGAGCTGACAGACAGTCAGTCTTATCAACTATTCCCTCTCTCTGGTGTTGGCGTAATTTACTGGGAAACCAAAATGTTCCCAAACTACAGATTTAAGCTCTCTAGCACTAACTGTAACCAACTCAACAGCATAATGAGCATAATGTTTTCCATGCTGAACATCTACTCGCATACTCAGGTTTCACCCTTATCAAGAAATGTCTTAACTTGTTCACCTGCCCGCATGTGTGAGTGAAACTAATGCTGTAGCCAAAAGGCACGTGATGAATACGTGTACCATTACAGCCATTGTCTCTACTTTAAAATGTAGTCCTGAAATGCTTTTCAGAAAAATCTGTTTAAAATTTACATTACAAATGGAATCGGCAAACATACAGCATGTAATATCAATTTGGGTGCTCACTGTCGATTCCCACCCTGTGGTATAATACACCAGCCTTCTTTAAGACATAATGAAATAAAGTCTATTATACATCCATACTTAAGTATACATGCGATGGGCAATTATGGTGATAAACGTAATTGTGTGGCTCATCAACGCCTCGTACAGGTGTGGCAGATTCCTGCAGATTACACTCACCCTACCATGAAGTGTGTGAACCTTATTGAAAGTGTATTGGACTGTCCTCTGTAGGGATAAGGCTGAATTTGAGTGAAAATGAAGAAAAAACAAAAAATACCATCCAAATCCATCTGCTACCACTGAGGGAAACCATTAACATTCAACTAAATGCAACCATGACTGCGTTAGAAGATGCTGTTTTAGCCTGTAGTTATGTGCAAAGTGAGGTCAGTAAGGGGAAGATCACCTGTCTTGACCAGCTCTTTGATGAGCTCCTCCTTCATGCGGATGTTGATAGACAGCTCCCGGATCTTCTGTTGGGCCTGGAAGAGGCCGCAATCAGACCCAATGCCTCCTCCGAAGGAGTCTTGCCCTGCTTTGCTGCAGTTGGCTGTGGGGATGAGAGTGGTGGTGGTGGGGGGGGTTTATTATTCAGACGCCCGAAAACGGGGCTCTGTGGCTGTTTAGAGTGACGCGGGTCTCACTCACATGGACGCCGGTGGCAGGACAGAGAGCCGTCCGAGTCAAGCAGGGACAGACAGCCTTTCATCCTTCCTGCCAACGCATCTGCCTGCCCCTCGCTCATCGTCCAGGTGAAGTTATGCCTGTAGGACCCAGGCATCCCATGAGACAGGGGACTCCCCTGATAAGGGTCACCTGAACCTTACATTTTACTGCAGTGAACCACTTACATATCCTGAAAATAATGAACACTTAATGACTTTAATTTACACTATTGCAATTTATCTACCATAGATGTTAATATGAGGCTGAAATACTGAGAACAGCTTGGTGATTTTTGTTCCCAACAGGCTCGTGAGGGAGAGATATAAAGTGAAACAGGCCACATGTTTTGGATGTCGTACTCATACCTGCGCTGATCCCGGCCCGATCGGAGGTGGGACTCCTCGTTACCCTCAGCGTCCTCCTCTGTCATGCTTGGGCCATCTTTGCTTCCTGGTCTGATGGGGGCGTACTCTTCCTGGAGCCCACAGAGGCCCCGGTCCACATAGCAGGCCGGTTCACCCTGGACACACACAAAGGCTTATTCTAACCTTCCTTCTTCACCTGGATCTCCTCACACTGACCTTTATTCTTTTATCTGTGTGAAACATGTCAGGATTCCATGTCCCATGTCAATTCAATTCAATTTATTTTTATATAGCGCCTTTCACAACAGTCGCCCCAAAAAGCTTTACATGATATTGAGAGAATAGGAACAGAATAGGAAAAAGGAAAGACAAAGAAATTAACTAAAGTATGAAGGAAGGTCAGATGACAACAGAGGAGAGGAACCAAAAACTCCCAAGTAAGGAGGAAAAAAAAACTTCTGGGGGTCCAAGGTCAACTGGCTGCTCAACCCCCCTAGGCATGCTAACATTACTGCACAGAAAAGAGTGGGCTTGCTTGCCAAAAGCAAGATGTAAGCTGTGATGTCCCACGTCCCGCTCTGGCTAACTAGTACCTTCCCCACCAAGCTCCTCCCTGCGTCTCCGTCAGAGAGTTGAGCGAGGGTTGCCACGCTGACAGGGTGACGCCGCGTGGAGTTCATGGGCGCTGTGTGAGGTCGACTCTTCAGGAGCACCAGGTCCACCTGGCCGGGCTGGGCAATCAGACCCTGGAGCTCAGCGATGACATCCTGCTGCTCCTGGAGCTTGTCGCTCTGAGGACGACACGAGCAGGTCGACGTGAGTCACCAAGCCGGAGCGGCCCCCATCTCATCCCTGTCTGGTCCCAGTACCTGCTGCTTGTACTGCTCCATGGCATCCTCCAGGGCGGCCAGAAAATCGGTATTCTCTCTCTCTAGCTGCTGGACCCGTGCCTGCAGCTGAGCAGCCGCGTCCTCCTGTCCCCTGTCCCAGTCCTTGGTGGCGCTCTCAGGACCCTGTGGCACGGGCAGCATGTCAGCGAGCCTCCCATCACGGCTTGCATTTTCCCGAGGGCGTGTGGGTTACAGTCTCGACTTCTGCCATCTCCCAGTGAAGGTATCTGTCTAACTGCAGTCAAAATCATAAACATTTTTGACCTAAGGTCATTAGAAACTGGATTTGTAGTGCGTCCCCTATCAATGAATAGCATGTAGGTCTCTGGCAGCTGCGATCACAAATTTGCACACTTAAAATGGAGTTTGTGGCTGTCAATACTCTTTACAGTATAGGGATAGGCCCCCTAATGATGACATCCTTGGGGATGTACAGCCTTCCCTTCACATGTTCACTCGTTCTCATGACAACTCACTGCTGTCTCTCACCCAGCAAACTGCTATAAGGCTTTGGTGCCAACAGGTCGAAACCGTTGCTTGCCCTGAAGCAAGCCTGACAATCCCAACATTCACCTGGTGATCCATGCTCACGCTCTAAGTTCCGCTTTAGCCAGAAAGGTTACGGCTAGCTGGAGGGGGTCACAGCTGTCATTCAAACATGCTGCTACGAGCATTCACAAAGGAACAGAGACTCTAGTGATTAAAAGGTAAAATTCAGAATTATACCGAGTGTTTCTTCAGTGATTAAAAAGATGAGCTGAAGACAGGCGGGGCAGTAGGCAATGCTGACGTTATTAAATGTTTTCCTGCAGGGAGACTCGTTTCTCCAGGTCTTAATGGAACAGGTCGCGTGCTCCAGTTCAGATACCTGGTTCCGGGCTGCTTCCCTCCCCTTTCCTGGTGCCGTGGTGTCTTCAGTGGAGGTGCTCTCGATTCCGCTGTCCAGGCCGGAGGCGGAGCTTAACTCGCTGCGCTCCGCCTCCACAATTCCCAGCCACTCCTGCACCCGCAGCACCTGCCCGCCATTCAGTGTGCCTTCCCCCTGTAGCTCCATCAGCAGCCTGTAGGCTGCATCCGTGCATGTCCTGTAGTGGGCGCTCTCGGCCCTCAGCTTGGCCAGCTCACCCCCCAGGGGCCCGGGCTTCCTGTCGGGTTCCGGCCGGGATATGATGCGGGTCTCAGACCGTTGCCGGTTTTCCAGGGCCCGCCGCAGGGCCCTCACCTGCAGCTCCAAGGCCTCAGTGCGGTCCGGCTCGCCCCGGCAGTTCACCACGGCCCGGTTGTGGATGTTCCGGGCCCGCTTGGCGTAGTTCAGGGTGCTGATGCTCTCGTCGAAATCGGAGGACGAGGGGCTGATGCAGGCCACCATCAGTGTTTTGGCGTTTCCTCCCAGAGAGTCTTTCAGGATCCTGCGGGTCATACAGGGACAGCGGCGTTTACATCCTGCCTAAATGTTTCCCACTGCGGGCTGCTGCCAGACACGATGTCTGTTTACCTGGTGATCTTGGAGTCCCTGTAGGGGATGTGCGAGCCTCTTCTCTTTGGGTCTCCGAGCGCCCCGATCACATTTCCTAGGGCCAACAGCCCGCTGTTGATCTGGATGCTCTCCTTCAGCCTCTCACCGCTGTTGCCTGTCTTCAGGATGCGCTCGGAGCCCGCCAGGTCCACGAAGTGGAACTTGGAGGCCACCACATGGCTTGGGGCCCCCGAGGACCTGGAGCCACTGCGCCGCTGCTCCACGAGCACGGTGAAGATGGTGTGTGAGCGGCTGGAGCGGGGGTTCACTTGCGTGGCTCCTCGGTGCCGGGCAGTGTTGCCTGTTTCCAGGAGGCTGAGGACCTCATCCAGGCCATCGACCTCACATTCCTTCACCCCACACAGGACTGAGGATGTCCACACAATAAAACAATGTTATTCCTCCTGTTACCCTTGAATGCTCATGCCCACCAGAGTTTAGATCAATCACAGCCCTACATTTAATGTCAATAATATCAAAAAAGACTCTTAGAGAAATGCATGAGTGGTGGAAAGCAAAAGCACGGTACGTACCAACATTCCCCTTGTCGTCTTCCCGGATGTGGAGGTCTTTGCTGGCCGTCTCCACCTCTAGCAGATCCCTGAAGTCCTCCTTGTAGATCTCGAGGTAGGAGACCCTGACGGAGAAGTCCGTGAGGTCGTTCTCATCCAGCAGCTTGAAGATCTCGGCCAAGGCTCGTGGAATGATGCCCTGTTCCTCATCACCACGGGAGGCTGTCACCATCAAAAAGGCATGTTAGTCACTCACAGCCCAGCGCTCACCATGTGAGACCGACAAAATGTCTCATCTACCTATTTATCGATCTTCAATATCTACAGCCACAGAGTAGGACATGGGGCATCACTGAATCTACAGAGCAGATGTCAGCAATACAGTGAAAACGACACTGATAAATAAAAACGTATTCTGAACACAAATCATCTTCTTTAACACATTTACACCACTGGGCAATCCAGTTAAGTATGACTGTTTTTCTACACTACCTACCGCCCCGCAAACCTGTTTGTTAAAAAGGCATGTAGAACAGCTACAATAGAGCTAATATGACTAACCGCCACATGCTGCATACACAGGAGCCTTAGCCTACTTACAGATATTTGCTTCTCCAATGGTGTAGGTCTTCCCAGAGCCAGTCTGCCCATAAGCGAAGACGGTGGCATTGAAACCCTGGAAAAAGGCTTCGATGAGCGGCTGGATGCATTCCAAGTACACGTCCTCCTGGGTGCTGCTCTCCTCAAACACAAAGTCACAGTGGAAATGGCGGTCATGGCCCAGCGTGACCCTCTTCTGCTCCGGGTCGGCTGTGATGCAGCTCTCGTGGCTGTGAAGAAGCTCCTTGGGCAGTAGGGGGCGCACTCGCACGGCCACCTGCACGGCGGTATCCTCGACCCTCCCCTGCACCGGCGCTTTAGGAGACATAGGGACTCGCCAGGGAGGAGGCACTAGCCCTAACTAAGGGTCCGGTACGGTTGGGAGCATCTCAGGAATCCGGGATTGCTAGCTGGGTAGCAGTTAAAGGATGGGCAGAATTAGTACAATACAGTTACAACTTTATTAGACACTTCGATGCAAACGCCGTTTCCCATAGGAAACAGGCGGCGGTACGGTTCACAGAGGCTTGTAAGAAAAAAGGTGTATAGGGTAGAGACGGTGGGCAAGATGGGGGGTACCTGTGGTAACTGTGAAACTCCTGTCAAAACTGCCCCATATTAATGTAAAGATGAGTACCGAGAGAGCTCTTTAATTTTAAAGTTGAATGTTTCTTTACCAGCCATCTGAAGCGCAAAGTTGCAAGGTAACCTCAGATCACCGTAAAACTTTTTCTTAATATCAAGGACACGATGAAAACATCTGACAGTCTGACATTTCTCCAAAAATATAACCTGGAGCCATAAACTTCCAAAACGCCCGTGGGGCAGCCGCGGCGCGCGCCTGCTTAGCGTCAACTACGCATGCTAGCATGCTAACGGCTAACGCAGCCAGCGGACAATAAGGGCGACGTCGGAAGGTAAATGCACTTACCGGGAGGTGTTTTTTCTTTCCCCCTTCCAACACACACAAAACATTGCACTACAACTTTCAGTAAACTAACTTTATTAGGTTATTTCCAAAAGAATTTACAGTGTTTCAAAGTTTTACCCCCCGCTGGATGGACCTCGGCGGTGGGAAAGGACCCGCCCGAAAAATTCTGGTGATGTCACATGGTGGACCTTTCCGATGCCTGGTGAAAATCACAAACTTTTCACACATTATCTTACATTCATCTCTCCATCAGTCTTCCATCTTCCAATCGACTGTCCAACCGAGGGAGAGGAAGGCCTGCCGTCTATCATTCTAAGTAAATTTATACATCAAAAATAAAAAACATTATTTTAACTGTATTTAAAAGGGAGAACGATTTGTCACAATTTATGCACATTTACCCTGAAAATAAAACATTAGCACATGTAATTATGAATTTCAAATGACTTGCTAATGAACATTTCTGTTCTATACATCTTTCAACCACTAATCTGTTTCAGGGAAGCAGGGGGGCTGGAGTCTGTTCCATGCAGCATTGAGCACAAGGCACGGGTGCCCCCTGTATAAGATGTGAGTGTACCAATTAGTTTGGGACATGGGGAGAACATGCACATGTAGAGCAGAACTGTGATTCAACCCCCAAATCTTGGAAGTAGAAGGTGATAGTGTTAACCACTACACAACCAAGGCCCCTGGAAGCTCTGTCACCAGTTTCCATCAAATTACAAACTCACTGATAACAAGTGGGAAACTCATAATTTACATTATGAATAGAGTAGTCCTCTTTTCTAAAATATATTTCTGTAGACTGATAAATCAAGTGTTTGATATTAATGTTGCCTTAAAATCCTGACATGTAAAGTAAAGGTTACTCGTGTCATGTAAGGATTTCAAACTTACAGGTTGAGACAGGCTTTATCACAGTAATTGGATTTTCCTTACTTGAATAAGAATTTGAATATGAAAATGAATTTGAAACACTTACACTAATGAATCGGGGAAATTAGTCATTACTTCCGGATTATCATGCTGAAGGATAGAAATTCCTTTCCATTGTTACACTCTTATACTACCACTAAACTGATATTCTGAAGAATGCTGGAAATAAATTGTAACATTTCTGTTTCACTGTTTCAGGATTGGCTGATTTATTTGGTGAGATGTAAAGTTATCTACTGATGTTTACCATCCAGCCAGGCTTGGGTGCCACTGATTGCTGCTTTGCAGGGTATTGCATGCGGCACACAGCTGTGCCTCCAGGGCTCTGTGTTACACCTGTCCTGGCGTGGCTATGCCACATGCCAGTAATTTTACACAATTGATTTTAGGATCCTGCTCTGGATTTTGATGGTCCTTTTTCTTCCATTTTTGGAAGGTTGTTTTTTTTTTCTGGTGAGCCTGCTGTGACCATTTCAGGTAAAGACAAACATTTTGTTTGCCAGCCTGTAGCGTGCAGCTGCACATGGAGACATGCAGGGGAGGGCCGTGTGTTCAGCATTCTCACTGCCTTTCTTTACCTGTCTCCTCAATCGACCAATGCTTTTATAGATAGCCATAAAATGCAATTTTCCCTTTGCTTTTATGCGATGGGTTCAGTCATTCCTGAATTTGTTTGTGTTGATTTGGCTTTGATTGCTACTAGACTGAGTACTGTACTCTTATTTGATCTCTTTTTATGCCATACTTGACTGTATGGCCCTTTGAAATTTCATTGTTAAAATGGATGCACAAACAAAATGTATTATTATAATTCAAATACACTTAACCCACACAATTTGAATGACCAACAAAAATATATCTGTGGGGCACTATTTTTATTTTTCATCACTAATGCACATTTAATTCCCAGTAGACATGAAATTTTTGCATGATAAAAGGGCTGTTAAGCATTGTCAACATTGACCCTCAAGGTCCTGTAAAATCTCAGCGACCATTCCACTCTGAATCCAGGCTGAGCCTGCTAATTCAGCAGGGGTTGCCATGGTGGTATCCATGGAAACATCCTACACCATTCGTTGAGAGTTGAAGGTAACACCCACTCCTATTGTTCACTTTTTGTTATGCATATTCATAGCTGTAGAATGGCTATTACAAAATGCTTTTATTGGTCTATCGATCTTCCCAACTGGACATCTATTTTTCACTCTTCAACTGTACGAAATGAACATGGTGAAAGATCTCAGTAATCTGCTCTTTGCCCTTTCCTTTGAACTGTAGGGTGCTGACAACCAACATTATTTTTACATGTAAAACTGGGGATACGCAAGACGAGTCCTGCACACAGTCCAACTTCCCCATTATCTACATCTATACAGAATTATGTGTGATCACAGCAAACACATTTTTAATAATTAATACGTTATTAAATAAAATGCATGAATTGTTGACAAATGAAATGCATATTCGATGCATCTTTTCTAGAATGATTTCAGCCACCCTTAGAGCATTCACACGAAGTGTGGATTCCATCATGGTTATCTGAATAATTTAAGAAATGTGTCTGTTTTTAAATCTTTTGACTAATAAAACTGGTTGAATGCATATAACATTGTGACTCACTAATTTTTTGGTAAAAGATATTGAAAGATTGAGTTTGTCATTTTGCGCTGCTACTGTACACACCAGTTCAGTTTACTTTCAGCTTCCACATGAAATTAAATTTTATTTCATAAAAAATAGTATGCATTTCCATTGATCTTAGTAGATGATGCAAAACTGCACTTGAAGCGAGGGAGAATAGCGTTCTGAACTGAAATTTACCGTTACGGCTGACTGAGTACTGTGTGCACATACGAACATCACGCCCAGACACCAGTTTCATTCAGGACCAGAATTCTTTATTGAGAGCATTAATGAGGATGCCATGGGCATGTCAGTATTAATATTTGCCAGAGCATTTCCCCCAGCCAGTCCCACCTGAGGGTTACTTGGGGGGGGGGGAATCCAAGTGTATCCAGGTTAAAGGTCATTTAGAATTTGATGAGTATGTTCTAGTCATTGAGGTAGACTGTGACTTGTTGTCAAGGAGCTGTATTTACAACAACAAAATCACTAGTCTTCCACAGTGTCCAGGACCAAAGCAATACTGCTCCAAAAAAAATTTGCCACAGGAAAAATGTGTGGAAAATGTCCTTCTAGGCCACCCATCATTGGTTAGAGCTTCAGTGAACCTCTTACTGTGGAGTTTTCCCCAAAACCCAGTTTCAACAGGCCAGACCAGTGACTGAAAATGCTGTGATGTAGAGTGTGCCAGTGACATGCTGGAAAATTTGTGACTGGACTTGTAAGTTTGATGAACTGATGAAACACCTGCAGCAAGCTCACATTTGGGAGCTCCTGCGCTGGAGAAAGAGGGATGCTGTGAATCTGTGAGGCTGCAAACAAGCATCTTTCGGGGCCATTTTCATGTATTCTGTTATTTCTGCAGCAGGGGGTATGACAGGTTTACAATCCTCCTAGTGCCCAACCAACATGCAGGCGGCCTCACAAATTCCAATTATCCATTTCAATCTGCTCATCTCAGTGTATTTATATGCAGTCTTTCATAAAATATTTTATGTTTGAAATATTAACCCAGGGTAACGGAAAATATACAACCCAAATGATCCTGGATGCCATCGAAATTTCCCCTACAGTGTTACAAACTCTCATCACTGAGATAATCAACATGCAAAGGAGTTGATGATGTCCTCCTAACACCTAGGCTTCAGATGTCCTGCATTTGAGTGACCTCAGAGCATGACCTCTCTTACCCAGATCCATCCTCTTCTGCCTCCAGATCCTCTCTCCCGTTTCATTTCCACACCTGCGCTCAGCCCTATAAAAGTGGGAAAGAACCGTCAGTTTAATAGCTGACCTTCCATTCCAATAAAACGGATGAGAAGGCGTAGCGATGAGATGTAACCAGCACCTGCCTAGCATCCAGGTCAGACCAGTAAGCACGGGGCTAAAGGGAACAGAGAGGTGAAGAAGCCGGAAAGGAAAATGCCAGATGAAGTGTGGAGATGCGCTGATGTCAGTTTTATGACGGAATCAACAATGAAGTCGATGAATCCCACCGAGCCGCTACAGATAATTAAAAGGCTAATTTCTCCACAACAACAACCTTGACCATATTAACCTCTCAGCAATTCACTAAGTTAGTCTTTAAAACGGGCATGTGTGGCTTCTGCAACATGATTGCCTTCTGTTTATATTTTGATGTTCTTCCTGTCGGGAATGTTTATAGGAGCTGATAGGAACTGTTGATGTGCTTTTAGCTGAAACCATGTGTCATGACCTGAGAGGAATGCGGAGAGCTTGTATTTAGGAACAGTTACGGCAGCATCGGGGTGGGGGTGGGGGGCTTTGTCCCGTGGGTCTGTAGTGTGAACCAAGGTGGGCACGTGTTATTTGGTGCTGTTGTGAACGTGAATGTTGACACCAGTGAGAAAGGTGTACGTTCCAAATGAAATGAGTACTTTCCAAACAACTACTTCGCAAGTGAAAAGAGTACACTCTAAAGAATATATTCCAAATGAGTATGCTGCAAATTTCCAGCAACAGGCTTTCACTTCCGACCTCCTGTGAATTTCAAATCTTAGCCATTACATTAAGCTTACATTATTACATATTATTACAAACCAATAATCAACAACAGCGCCTAGGCACTTCAGAGGTGGTCCTGCGAGCGGAAAATAGACATAGTATTTTTCTTAGTTAAAAAGTGTTGTTCGTTAGTGATTTTAACCCAAGTGAGTCTAATTTTCACCTTCACATACAGACCGGTGTTTTAGCTGAGCGAGTCCAGGCAGCATCGTGTCCAAAACACCATATTGCCTGTTTCATTGCTCTTTGAAAAGTGGATATATTTACATATGAACTCTTCATATATTTTTATAAAGCCTTACATAATGTGGCTTTATTTTATTGACACTTCAGCACGAGAAGTGGATTGTAAAAGCAAAATTTGAACAATTTCAGTGACATTTCCCTGTAATTACAGACATTAAAGCTCAGCTTTTTACGGGCAAGAAATAGCCTGCAGTTCTGTTGATTTTTCCGAAATATGGATCGCCATTAAATTACCAATTGACAAAAGAATAAACGAAAAAATGTTTCTGTCCGAGATTCTGCGTTTCGAAATGCTTACCCGATATTTAAGTTCCTTCTTTTAATTAGATTAAAAGCTTTCGGTACTACACAGCGTAATTTCAACTGATTGATATGTCAAGAAACCTTTATCTCCAGTGAAGCTGAAGTGAAATAATACTGTGCAAAATGAAATAATCATTTAGAGTAGAATGTGTCTTTCTAATATATAATTTCTGTAAATCTACTGGTTCTCATTTCACAGCAGATCGTGTTCCTTGGTAACTGTATATTTGCTCCTCGCCAACCCTTCTAAAATAAACTCTATTCTAAGGGACCGATTAAACAATAATAGTAAGCTTAAGATATATTTTAAAAAGAGAGCAACTAAAACGTCTTATTTCGCCAATTTAGAATTCGTTAAAAAATACACGAACCCTGGTTTAAACCAAGTAAACACATGACTAAAACACATAACGGATGTATCATTAATGATTGGTCTCTTTCAGAACCCCGGTTCGAGGTGTCCGCTTTTCGCCGTTCATTTTCTGCTCCACTCGCGGACCACTCCGCACCGCGCAGCCCCGCAGGAGGGAGCGTCTCTCGCCGCAGGGGGCGGCAGCTCGCAGGCGCCTCGCCTCTTCGGGGAGCCTGCAGCGCAGGACAAGGCGAATCGGCCGCCCTGATGTGGAGGTACGTGCTGAAACTGCGCTGTGAACTACAGGACGCTGTAAGGGACCCTTCGAGTTTTTTAAATGTATAGCATTTTAAACTGTTTTGATTTTAATTGTAATCGATCCACGCCGTAAATAAAAAAAATGCAAATAATACCTTGCCAAATAAAATAAAACCAGGGTGCTTTGAATCAGTTGTAAATCTGTGTCTCTGTGGCGGTTTTCCTTTTAATTCAATTTAATTTGACTTCCTCGCCAAATGAGTCAGTCCTGTGGGGAACATGGCAGGTGAGATTTAAATGGCTGTTCAGTCACCTTTCAGTTCATTACTTTTGTCTGCCCTGAGCTGCGGAGCTTATTAGGAGTGTGACTTACAGGGAAGAGGAAGGCTGGCTCTTCCAGAGTCTCTCTGGTGAGATCTGCCCTCAGTGATTCCTCGTTAAATGCTGATGGGGGATAAGAGTGTCTGTCGGGGGAAGGCAGGCCAGCTGGAGACCTCCTGCCCCAGGTCCTGATGACTCCCGCATTCAGGTGGAGGGGTAGAGGAAGGCTGTGGCTGGGTCAAGTATTTATGCTCTGTAATTGACTTCAATTAGTTCAGAACGCAGTGAAATCATAGTTGTGATTGGCAGTGAGAAGTCTACCCTGAAGCCAGCATTTAATTAATAAAACAATATGTGGCAGTATGTATTTTCATGTATTTTTCTGGTGAAAGGGACTGACCAAGAAGAAGTATTTATATTTCCTGTAAACAGTTTCCCCCTGTCTTCTCCATACTGTAACAATAAAATTAATCTATTTCTGAGTAAATCAGACATCCGTGTAGCGGTGCATGACCTGATTGTTATTGTTGTGTGCAATGGGGAAAAATTAGTCCACCAGTCCCCAAAGTGGGAAAAAAGCACTCAATAATTGAAGTGAGTGAGTGTGTATGGTTACGGTAATTGCCTCAAGTGCTGCTGACTGTAACTACGTTTAATTATCTAAACATGTTCCCTCCCAGAAAGCCTGCAGGGGATTGCCTTCCATTTTCTTACTGCGGAAAGCGGCTGGCTGTGGGGGCGCGATTCTGTACCACATCCTCCTGTTTTCTCTTTGGTAAGTTATTTATTTATTTTTTTTTCCCACCCTGCAACTCGCCGATGTGTCAGACGGTTAGTAGGCAATTCATTTCATCTGACAGTAGGAGAGGAACATGCACTGTTCATTCACCTATCAGCCCGAAATCTCTTTGGCTTTCCAGCAGCTTACCTGTGTAATGAATGTGCCTCTTTCCTATCCTTTTCCTGTGAAACAGATACTTATTATATGTTTCCTAAAAATATAGATGCATACTTTTCCCCTCGATCAGCCCCTCGTTGTCAGATCTCCTCTGATGAGTGGTCGGTAAGCTCAATGGAGTACTGCAGTGGGGAGAGCCCAGCTGTACATGCTTTCCGTCTCAGTACTTTAAATATAAGCAAAGGGCTTGCGGATCAATGGAAAATGGATTAACTAGCAGTGGTGGATCCTAACGTCCTTGGTGCTCGGTGACGTCATCTGTTGACTGTAATTGTAAATGTGAACCACACACGCACAAACTGCCAGCACGCTCCAAATCTGTAATAAGCGTCTCCGTAACATTAATGTCTGACCTCTGGATGCTTCTGAAAATCACTGACTGTGCAAAAAACTGGATTATCATACAGCATTCACTTGACTCCACCTTAGCAATGAGCTGGAAGGTGTCACAAAACTAGCATGTGTGGGGATCCTGTAGGGCATTTTCCCAAAAATCTTTCTTATAGACAACAAGTGGGGTTGCATGCTGGGATGTTAAAATATGCTTAAACAGTTAGCAGTGTGCTATGTTCAAGGGATGATAATGGCAGCATTTATCTTATTCCATCTGCCCCTGGTCCCTCCATCATATCCCCCCCATGAAAGGAACAGCTAGCCTTGCTAAACAACAACTAATTTAATGGCCTTCATCTTCGTTCAGCCTTACTACTCCTCTTCAGTAATCAGTCCAATTCAGTTTAATTCACTTTAACTGTATTTAACCCCTCACAACATGATTGCCCCATAGTGTTTATTAAAAGCAGCATTGAAGTGTAATATTATAGAGCAGTAAAATTCTGAGTGGAAGAGGGGAGATTTGGGTTAAACGCCAGAGTAACTCACTTGACCTCCCCACCAGTTTGGCTTTTGAAGCTACGTCCTGTAGGTTTGTAATAAACCGGTGTGGAGAGGGAAGGTTAAACCTGCAGCTGAAAATCAGCCCACAGAAGACACCAAGGCCACTTAATGGCTTTAATAACGATCTCGGGCTTGACATGCACCCATCCAAAGATGCAGATTAAGAAAGAAGCGGCGCACATTTCTACCTGCTGGCGGTGATGACAGTACCTACAGTTGTGTGACGGTAGGAAGCTGACAGGCACCGTTTTGCTCTCAGCGGCTCACAAAGGCCGCGGCTCGTGGTCCTTGCTTCAGATCGACCCTGAGAAACAGAAACAAAACATAACAGTTTCTCCATGAATGTGCTCAAATTCAATAGCACTGAGCACTGAGCACTGAGCACACTAACAGCTGCTGATGTTTGTAATTTATAACTCTGAATGGCTCTATCTATCTATCTATCTATCTATCTATCTATCTATCTATCTATCTGTCTGCCTAATCTGCCTGCCAGTAAGATATTTGGGGGCTTCTCATCTTTTTTTGGGAGTAACAATCGCTTATAGATCCTACAGTAACAGGTGTAACCTTGTTCAGAGTGTGTCTATTGATATGGAATTCTGGACACTTTTTCCCCCTTTGAAAACATTTAAATTTTTTGGGGGGGGGGGGGCAGAATATGAGAGAACTCATTCACTACACGTACAGGGAAGGGTGTTTCGGTAACACTTTGCTTGCCGGGGCACAAATAATATAGTTTTATACTATTTCTTATTTAGCACTTAACAACAAATTAAATCTTAGATACATACTGATCTCATGTTAATTCATCGTTAATGAAGCATGACACATGTTTTATCTCATGCAGTTACTATATTTGTTACTATACCGGTTAATTCTGTAAACCTTTGTGAACTACTGAAGGAACAAGTCTTGAATAACACAAGTGCAATACTGATCTCAAGTTTATTCATCATTGATGAATCATGACACATCTTTCATCTCAAGTAGCGAGTATATTTGTTCATGATTTATACTTCAGTAGTACCTGAGTTGTTACTAAGTATTTGTGCCCCGTCAAGTACAGTGTTACTAGTGTTTGCAGGATCCAGGTCCTCAGCATATCGACATTATCAGAGTTTCTTTCATTTCCATGTTTTTTATGCAGCCCGCAAAGCTGCCAGCTGGGGCATATGATCATGATGATTTAAACAGTAGGTCTGACCGGCGAGGTGCATCGCGGAGACCGGCGGGGGAAATGCTTTCCTTTGGTGCTTTATTGCGTGGCTTTCAGCTGCCAGGTAAAATATTAACTAATCGCCCAGAAATACTGTAATATAAGGGAAACTTCACACAGCATGTAGAACGGAGTCTGTTACAGACATACAGAATGTCATACTGAGGGCAACAACTAGTATCAAAAATTCAGCTGTGAGTATATTTTGGGATTTAATTTATGTATTTTTGTAAATATGTAAATTATGTACTTAGTTGTATATAGTCTGATTTAGGCTATTGTAGTAAATAGTTCATTTTATTATGCAATTTACTAATAGTTGCACTCATACTGCTGTTTACCACATAATTAAATGCTGAAACAAACAGCTCTTTAGAGAATTTATGAACAGGCGCGATAAAGACACCTAGCTGTGTGCTATTTTCAAAGGACCCTGGCGTTCACTGAGGCTGCCTCTGAGTGCCACCCACCAGCAGCCTCCTCTTTCGCGAGTAAAGTGCCTTTTGGGTTAGAAAATAGATAAACAGAATTCGCCAACACGATCAGAGCCTTGCATAGCCTGGTGTTCAGGTTTACAGGCATGCATACTGCTGCAGGGAGATGCCGGGACCCCAAAACCTTGACAGTGAGTGACAGTGCTGGCCACTCACCATCATTTTAGAATATATGGTATAAAAAATATATGTCGAAATTTAGAAATGAGAGGATATATATATATACACTCACCTAAAGGATTATTAGGAACACCTGTTCAATTTCTCATTAATGCAATTATCTAATCAA
>JAAGVU020000008.1:5373694-5384846 GCA_011763525.2 Mormyrus iriodes | reverse complement strand
AGGGGGTCAAACACCGTATTAGTATGGTGTTCCTAATAATCCTTTAGGTGAGTGTATATATGTGTGTATATATATATGTGTGTGTGTATATATATATATTACACAGATCATAATTTATATGTATCTTAAAAATTCAATCATCACGTACAAAGAAGCACCTATCACCCACTATACAATAAATTAACTAATAGTTATTGTTTTTGATTATACATGTGGGACTATAACATTATCATCTGCTAATCTCATCCATGAGTTGCTGTTATATGTCCATTTTTAACAAGGCAACATTGCCATGTAGCATAACATCGCCATGATATTGTACTTGTTTCCTTCTCATGGGAAAAAAACAAATACTTTTTGATACTCACAGCTGAAATAGAAGAGCTTGCCCATCCGAAGAATCGGGCTCTGGTGACCTGCATGAAATGGATGACATTTCAGCACACAAAGCGCAAGACAGCCAAGCTCACACTTCAGGCACAAACAGAAACGAATGCCTTCTCCATCTCTGTTCTCATGGTACAGGAGCTATGAAAGATCTGTTCATTTTTAACATGAACTAGAAAACCTGTTGCCGAGATCCTTGTCAGCGATTCCAGGGAATCCAACCAATAGAGGAGACCACTGGTAAAATCTGTGTCTGCTTTAACCTTGAAGGAAGCTCCCAGACCTACAGCTCCACCGTGTTCTAACTCATGGTGGTGGTGTCCACTTCACAGGACAACCAGATGAAGCTGGGGGCTCAATTCTCACACACCCCAGGGGATGGGGGACGGCAGTATAATCTGCCAACACCCTGCTGCTGGTCTTGTGTCTGTAAAGCTGCTGGTCAAATCTGTAACCCCCCCCACCCCAACTCACTCTCATGTTATTTAGAGGCACCATTAGAACCACTACTGTCTTTAGACTATCTTCTCTACCACACAGCGCGTGAAACAGCCCATGCTGGTAGCTCTCTGGAGCTCAGTCCAAACTATGGGCTGAATGAGCTGTAATTTTTTACCATAAGAGCTTGAAAAGCTGCAAATTAAACACCTGACCATCATGCATCTCCACTGATGAACAACCATATACCGTTTCCATTAGGGTAAACTTGAATATTTCCTATTAACACTAATTAGTATTAATTCAGTGTACCTTATTGTGTTGCATAATATATTGCTCTGAATTATGCTGAGACCTGGTTCCTTAGTGCTGTTCATAAGGGGGGCATTAGTAGACCTGGTAAAGTGTTTTTTGTTTTTTTAGATATTGACAGGCAGAAAAGTCAACAGTCCCACTATCCACCTCTTGCCACTGTGATAAATGTACCGAAAGCAACAGGCATTGGAAAGGTGCAACAGAACTGAATTTAATCACATTAATTCAATTCATGCACGTATCCCCTTGTTTGAACACCTGTTCTAAAAGACTGCCTTTCAGAAAACAGACTGCCTGGCCACCTCCTCATTTGCACAACAATCTGTGGACACATTTTCCCGTGTTAATAAATAATCACATTTATTCTCTATCAACCTCTGCTCCTGGACCAGTCCATCACCAACACAGGGATGGTAACAGAAAGTCCTGAACTTATTACAAACAGTGATTATAACTGTCAACATTTCTGTTAACGTTATATATTACAAATATATATTATATATTCCGTTTACAAAAAAGCTGTTCAAAGATTTTTCATATTTCCTATTTTTATTTGCGCAGACTTCCTTCAGTGGTACTTTCAAATACCAAACAGAAATGAAGTATGTATGAATATACTTAAGCGAAGGAAACGTCACATTGTCCTTATGGCTGAAATGATCATTTGAATCATATTGATGGGAAGACGGTGGAGATCTATCTATCTTTTCGTGAGTTATAAACAGGTTAACCTCTCTATGCTGGTATTCTTATGAAAAAGGTCAACATAAAAAAATAAGTTTGCCCCAAGGAATTGCATTTTCCACTGTTGCATTACACCATATTTTTAGACCTCATTCTTTGGTGTATTTTTATGACCGGTGATGACTCATGCATTTTATACAAGTTTAACTGTAGCTAAGAGGTAAAAAAACACACTCCTGTCAGTAACATACCCAGCTGGTATTTCAACATTCATTCCTGGGTGAATCAGCATCATGGATTAAGGTTGAATCGCTGCTGAATTTTGTTTTCAATTTGAAAATCGAATCAATATCGATATTGCGACATTGTTTCATCGTCTTGCTTTTCAACATGGGTGAATTTAGGTCTTGCATCGATGTTGAATTCGGAAAACAAATCAACATTGAAATTACAACTTTGGAGTCTATCCCTGACAGCACAGGGCAGGAAAAGACTCGGCCCAGAATGGAAGGCCATCACAAAGCAAAGAAACAAACAGTATGAGCGATGTAAAGGAGCAAATTCGCCTAACTATCTTTTTTGGAAGGAGACGCAAGCTCTATTCACACAGAACAACAATGGGATTTGAGTTCCTGACCTTACAGGTGTGAGGTAACCATTCTACCCTCTAGGCTGTTGAAGTGGAAACAGTAATCTGTCATTAACATGCCAGTATCTGTGTGGTGTTCTATTTCTTCAAACGATCCAATAAGTCTCAAAATTTCTTAGGGAGGAAGTAATGGAGACCAATATTTAGGCTTTTATTATGGGTTTTAATACATGTTGAGAAAATAAAAGCAAAGGAGAAGCATGAATATAATCATATATAGGCATGTAGTAGTTAAATAATAAAGAATATTGTTGTTGTTGTTCAAGTAGGCCTATCTGTAGAGGTACATTCCGCATTTGTAACTGGGACCATTAGACACAGGTCAGTTTGGGCTTATCTCAATAGTTATAGGGGAGAGGCAAGACATTAAGGACAGTACTGTAATACACACATACTACTCTACAGCAAATAATAATGCAAATATAAAATTACAACATGTTATAATAAAAAGCGACACACCCGTTAACTACTACGTCTCTCGGTCAGTGTATGTTTGCTGTGGAGCTTGTACGTAAATGCAATCGGACGTTACTCGACTGGGTATAAGTGGACAGATGATCTTATGATCAAAATGCCATGAAATGCTAATCAAGTACAACAATGATAATCATAATTTAAAAATAAGAAGAAATTTATTTTTGTATGTTGTTGAAGACGTCATATCGATTCAACGTAGAGGTCTTATTAAAATTTCAACATTGATTTATAAGTATTTTATTAACCTTTGCACAATGGTTACCACTAAACGCTGTATCAACGTTTATTCAACAAGTGACATTATTTCAACTGTATTTCAACGTTGAAGGTCTGTCATGTGCCGGCTGTGTAAAAACCGGCTTCTTTCGGATTGCCGGCCCGCGTGGGTTCAATGGGACTTGCGCAGTAGTAATATGTGGAGTGACGATCTGTAGCTTTTTAAAATTGTTTTAAATATAAAACAACGTTTTTAAAAACTTTGCTGAATACCTTCTACGACAGGATCCTACCTACACACGAATGCAAGCTGGAAAAAGCATTAAACAGACAGGAGTGAGTGTGCTGAAGAAGATGTCTCGACAGATTGCCCTGTTTTCTTTAACAGCTGTTTAAATGCCCACCTTTTCGGCACAAACAGCGGACAGATGCTGTACAACGAGACATCTGCAGGCGACACGCTGTTACGTGTTTGCTCAGCCGATGGCTCTCTGTACCATCAGGGAATTTTAAAGATGATGATTTTTTTATTATTATTTTGCAAGAAAAATTTACTGCGTGATACCTTACTCAGACCAATGGAGACAGACCCATCTCCCAACGGTGCTTTCAGGCAAGCCGAAACTCACCACTCTGATGCAGTGATCGTTCCCCATACGGTACGCCCACCTCTCTGCCTAAAAACTAACCGGCTTATCTCTCCGGTTTATTCAACCAGCCCTGTTTGTAGAGCAAGCTGGCAGTAATGCCGTGCGATAGTTTACAACCTCGCTGCATGATGCCACTCTTTGGGGTTCGACCTTCCAGGTCGAGGGTGATGAGGAGCGACACGCCAGCTTTGGTCACGTAAAGGGACCAGCAGCTAGGAGACCGCAAGAAAAAAACTGAATTTCCTTTAAAATGCATTTGCATCATATACATATATTTTGTGGTATGTATATATATCATCTACTAAGAAAATAAGTATTTATGAGAATTATCTATAACCCTATCCATGTACTAAATTTACTAGTGTGTATTTAGGTCTGTGGTAAAGAAAGTACAAATTAAAAACACACCATAGACATGATTCAATAAAATTAACATTTACCGAAAATCTATCTAAAATATACGCAACTTATATCAGTTTTATTCCAGTAAATTTGTTTTTCATTTAATGCCACCTAAAACTTATTTGTGGTACATATTAGTACCATATTGTCGTTGCTTTTCTTTTTAATTAGCTTGTGACTAGTTTTACAGACACAAATAACTTTAAATTAACAGTACAAAACTCTGATTAACTGGCGGCTGCATTAAGTTCATAAGGCTGAGCAGCTGAAAGTATGCCTAATTATTTGCCTATTTATATCTACAGTAACATCTGTATTTGCTGCCTGGTGGAAACATAAGGAGACAGGGTTTCAGAAGGCTTTGGTTCCATCTCAAAACTTAACTCAGACCAGCTGCTTTCTAATTTAAGTCAACAGTTGGTTGCATACTTGTTGTATATCAAAGTAGTTTATCTTGAGAGAAGTGTTAGCCTAACATTTTTAGCTAACATTCAATGTGCATGTGAATGTCCCTTTAGTACATATGTGCGGGTCAGTGTTAATTAGTTTGTCAGTTAGGAGACCGTGTGGGTGTGGGTTGTCCATGGGGCTGGTGGCTGGATATGGCTCCCTGAAATGTGGGTTAGAGGCAAAGGTACACTATAGGCAGGCAGCTTTGCCTCTGAGGCAATTGCAGAATCAAAATTGCTACTTAGGGTCCAGACTTAGAGTCAATGATAAGTTAAAATTATGTATTTGATTCCAGTATGAGGACTTAATGCATAACTGGTCTTCATATGCAGTTAAACCTAAATGACTTTGTAGCACACACATCCCCATGACAACCTGAAATCTGCTTTGGGTACAATCAATCCTTCTCATCAATCCCGTGTAACAAAATGCCAGGCCTCGGAGTGGCTGCCTGATGAAATATCATTTCTCATATAGATATATATACTCTCTAAGTTGAACGAGAAACAGAATGAATCTAAAAAGAGTTCACCATACAGAGGACGCATACACAGAATATGTTTTATTGACTGCATGTGTGTCACTTTAACGTCTAAACGTGTGAAAATAATAAACATCTTGATCCGTGTGAAACGGCCCCGATACGTCCTGTTAATTGAGGCGGTGGCACTGTGTGCTTACACAAGGTATGTGGGCGTCACCAGTGTTTTAAAGAGGCGTAGGTGGAGGGAACACACGCCTTTACATGGTGTCACATAAATCGTTACTGCACTACGGGGAGCCGGCCGACGAAAGCGGGACCGAAGGACGATTAGCGGGTCACCGGCGGCTGCAGGCTCCCCTATTTGATCGGAGGGGATCGGATCGAGGGCTCAGGTCTTAGGGTGGGGGCTGATCAGCCTTACCACGTTCCCCAAGGCGAGCCTTCACTTGCAATCCACCGAAGTGCTCCCCCCCTCTCTGTCATGCTGTGCGTGTGGGGGTGGCTGTGTGTACAATTTCTATTCCCGCATCCCAAAGATAAGCCTCTTAACGGAAGCGTGGTTTACGTGTCTGCTCCATTGGGATAGAGCAGTTTCACAGGTGGGGGTTTGCAAACCTATAGCTTCTGGCTTTCTGTTTGATTGCTGACATGTAGACTAAATGAGAGATGAGTTCAGATATGGTTTAAACAAATATTCTTACAAAGGTCTCTGCGCTTATTTTTTGGTTAGATTCCGCGTTATCAAAAGCGAGATGTGTCTTTACAACCTCCTTATGATTATAAACGGGGCATAACGAGAGAATATAAGCAGAACATGGTTTTGTCGGCGTGATGGTCTCAGGTGATTTTGAAATTTTCTACAAATGATTACGCGGCATAGGTGCAACCCATAAATCCATGTGTGCGGAGAAACACACCATATTCCTGGGGAAATTAGGTCAGCGTGTTTTTTTCTGTTGTAGGTGTGGCTGACATTTTAAACAACCAATATCATTAAAGTGTCAATCGTTAAAATTATTCAGATTGGACAATACGAGACAAGATCCAGGCGTAAAATCTATCATCTGTAAACTAAAGACTAGATAAATTCTTTATTTTATTTTGATATATAGATTTGCATTGTAACACCTGACCCTATTATATACTATGAAAAACACATTATACGAAGAAAATACGCCAGTTTACGAAATAAAGTCATGCAGATTCAGCAAAAGGCGATCTGATAGCGAAGCCGGCGTTTCGCCTACAAAGAGTGAGACAAGGAGGGCTTCAGAAGGCTAAGTTCATATTGAATCAGCTGTCAGCTGTGTCTAATGTGTCAGCGACAAATGCGACAACATGCATTTATAATAATGTAAGTATCATACTGTAAATATAGGGAAGATTCTCGTGGAGAGCTTTTCCTACAATCGGTGCAACTAAATATAATGTCAGAATTTTAATTATGCGTCATAGGGGTAGATTAACCGTTTGAGAATAGCCGTTTGGGGATCTCAAGCTCACTTCAGAGCTAACTGCAAGGATATAGAAAACTCACAATGATCCCTAGAAGTAGGTTACTGGTCTATGAAGATGCGTTTTTGTGGTTGTATGTTTAGTCTATACAAATTAGTACAAACAGGCACACACGAAACCAAGACATCTCGCATCCAGTATAAGGTGCACTGCAGGGAAGCTTGCGAGTTCAGAGCAAATGATAAAAGCGCTTTCTACCTGTTGCTCTGTCCAGATTCATTTCTGCCTCTAACTTCCGCGACACACGACGTGGTAACTATCTTCGTACCAGGGCGAGGTGTGTATCTGATGGGACTAAACATCTCACACATCGCCGACAGCAAAGGACATCGGATCCTGTATATTGTCCCGATGCATCGCTAACACCATAAGCGTATACATTTATTTGTGTCAATTTTATGCCTGTACAAATATTTTCTTGCATCTTACCTTGATGGCCAGATGACCAGTCGGGGTCGGCACCGCGGCTGGAGCGTCGTGGAGCTCGCATTGCAGATGTTGATCATTGCTTGGGTTTATCTGTCTGTTTTGATAAGACCGTATTGCTGAGATGACACACTAGCTACAGTCGCACAAATGCGGACTCTTCAGTCTTTCAACCCCCACATATTCTCTCTCACCCTCTTGCTCCCCCCTCCTTTATCATCTGCCCTCACAACACACACACACACACACACACACACGCATATATATATATATATATATCTCGACAGTGAATTAAAGGGAAGCGCTGCCACGGTTCCATTTCCCGGCGCTCAACAGACCGACCGCACGCAGGAGATGACGGGAAGCGTAACTGCTCTAACAAAAGCCTGCGCTCCTGTTTTAGCTGAGTGCTGCCTCTTTAAAGCCCGGATCGTCCCACAGGTGGTATGTCCATTTCATGAGGGCCCATGACGTCACCCAAGAAGAAAGAAAAGGGACCCCACTTTCATAACAAAAGCCCTTTGGGGAAATGACACAATCCAATAAGTGTACGTTGAGGACAAACTGAAGTACCCATAGGGTAAGCTCCACAAGCGGTATAACCTAAGCTTATACGACTCTGATCGTTTCAATGTGTTATTAAATACCGTTTTAAATAAGAAAATTGGGCAAAACAAAAGAAGACATGCGGCAAACAAATGGCCCGCGAAAAGTTGTAATTCTGTGGTCTAAATCTCTCATTAGGATGTTCGGTCTGTTAGGCTAAAAATAAACAGTGGGAAATCAAAATCAGAGTTATTAGGCAAGTAGGCCCATGCATGCGTACAAAGAATTTGATGCGATGTATTTCCTCCTAGAATACATAGAACTAAAAAAAAAATTAATAAATACTAAGAGCCAAACAAAATTAAGATAAAACAAAAACTAAACACATCACGCACAGTCTCACAGGATATAGTCAACACACATGTACCAACTTGCTAAAAGCCGCAAGAGCACCTTTCAGCAGAGGGCAGCCCGGATCACACCCCCACAAAGTGGGTGTCCTTGAGCGGTCCGGTCAACATCCCAACTGAACTGTCCGAAGATTTGTGGGAGGAACTGAAGAGAGCTGTCCGTGGGCGAGCTCCAAGCTTCCTAAGACAGCTGGAGCCAACCTGTGTAAAATAACGAATAGGGACATCAGCAGGCCAGCGTGAGGCGCTGGGGAGGTGAGCGGCCAGCTTGTATCTCCCATCAGACCTGCTCTCGGATCTCAGTACATACACAGCTGATTCTTGTAGGCACTTTCTGAAACCTACTATAAGAGATTTACAACTGTAACATTTTAATTTTTTAAAAAAAGACCTGTATACCAATGAGTGGTGATGGCAGCATATATAATCCAAACTTCTGTTGCACAGTGCCACGTGGTGTCACCACTATACACTGTAATGGCGGAGTCATTACTGCACAATATCCTTTTGTATTGTGATGGATAGTAAGTGGTGTGTTTCTGCCTGCCCAGATGTTTACATTAATCACCAATCCCCGATGATTGCCCTGTTGAGGGATGGTTGCACATCATTAATCGATTTCAGTCAGCGCACACCCAAAATGATGCTGTTTTATTTATATAATCGAAGCCACTTTCATAACCTGGGCCTGCCCCAGATTTAAGTGTCCTGCAGCACAATAAGTAAATTCTCAGCATGAGATTCTGCACATAAACAGAAATTGTGAAAAAACGGGACATTAAATACCGGGAAGTGGGAAGAGCTGAGCTTATGAAAACATATTCATGTTCATGTCATTGTAGGCATATTGAATTGAATTTGCCCATATTTGAATAATGTAATTTCTCCAAACTAATCATTTACAATTCAAATAGGGTCAGATAGTGAAATGAATGTTTGGTTTGAATCACACTGGCATTATTACCGTAGTGACAGCAGTATACAGCCTTAACAGTGGCCATCCGCGCACTCATGCTCTGCTTGTGGTGTCACCATTGTTGTGGGTCATGCTGGTCGTCTTCCCGGGGCCCCTGTCGTATTTCCGGGTTCTTTGTTCAAACCCTCATTGTTGTTTGGATGCTGGGGACCTTTGCTGGCCATAAGAGCTCTCCGTTAAATGCCAGTCCTTCCACCACAAGATTCGGCATTAGCTGAAGTGGGATGAAATTACCATCTTGGCTGCGAAAATCTGGCGGAATATCATGTTAAAAAGCCTAAAACATGGTATTTATCAACCGTTCGTAACTATCAGTGGAAAAACACTATAATTTTATAGTTCTGTAATGTTTTAAGAAGCTTGAAGGCTTGTATTTCTAAGACACAGATGTGCTTTTTTCCTTCGAGTGTCTTGCCTGTGCGCCTCTATTATCCTGCTGGACATCAGAAGATTTGATTTGTTCAATTAGCCGTGGTATTTTTATGGTGGCGTGTGCGTTTGTGTGCGTGTGAGTGTCTGTGTGTGTGCACGCGTGTGAGTGAATGTTCCCCATGGGGCCTGGATTTGTGGGATCTTTCTGAACAAGGACACATCTTTGTCAGTCTGCTGCTGCGCACTGTGAAGCCCAATAATGCCTCTCCATTCTGCCTTTAAACGCAGCGTGCCCAGGTGGCCATTTAACGGTTTGAGGCGTGGCACAATGATATCTTAGAGATCGCTCTGCAGGGAGCCTTTCTGTGTGATGTTCTGCCTTTGTTGGCGCACATGGGGTGCATTCCTGATTTATTTTGATGTGTACAAATACATTGGGTGGCATTCGTGGATGTCTGCAAACAGCATAACTGAATGTATATCTCTGTCCTGTCAATATATCTAGTGTACATGTGCATATAGGCATCAACCTATCTATCTATCTATCTATCTATCTATCTATCTATATGCACTAACTAAATAATAACATTGCACTGTTTCTAGCCTAAAAAGCATTTTTCTTGAGTTGGTGTCCAAAGCCTGTCTGAGCAGTAATAACTCGTTAGTGCATCCTAATAAATTAATGCACTTCACGGATGTAGCACAGGCCTCCAGTGTTACTGGTTATCACTGATCAAACTAATGCGTGTGTCAAGGTCAGTGCCCATCTGACCCCGCCCTCTGTGACCTTTCCCTGGTGGCTAGCAGTCGTTACTGGTCATTCTGCCTTTCCCCATTTCTGTCATATAATGTGTTCAGTCCCTATTTGGCCAGCAGGTGTTGCTGGCCCTCCCGTTCCCTCCTCTGTCTTAGTCCTAAATCCCTAGTGTCTTCCCTGCTCCCTGGACCACTGTGTAGCTCAGTGGGTTGAGCTTGTAACTTGAAGATTGTTAGCCCTCCGGTTGTGAGTTCTCATCTGTTTGTTTATTTTTATCAGTTTTGCTCCCCAGTGTTTCTTGCTTTCTATCCTGTTTTCATGGTTGTGGGTTTGCCCTGCTTGTTTCCTCTTCACTTCTGGTCTTGTTTGTATTACTTGGTTCTGTTAATTATCCTGCTGTATTCCCAGAGTGTCGGTCAGTGTTTTCTAGTTTTAGTGTTTGTAGTATTCCCTAGTTCTGTGCTTGTTAATTGTTCCACCTGTTGCTCATTGTCCTGCTCCTTTTGTGACTGGTTTATGTGATTATGATTTACACCTGTCCCTTGTTTGCCCTGAGTTTCTGTGTGTATTTGGCCTGTGCTGGTTCTGTTCTTTGATGGTTCTCCGTAGTCGTATGTTGGTGTTCAGAGTGTGTGTTAGTTGCTCTGCTGCCTAGTCCTGCTCCCTGTGTTCTCTTGGTTCTCTAGTAGTGTTTTTCCATGCTTTAGTTTATTCCTAGTTCTTGTTATTCCTGTTTTTTGTTTTTTTGACCCCTCCTGGTCATTTCTCTTTGTGCCTTCCCCGTTGTGTTCTGTTTTGTTAATAAACTCCTTTGTCTTGGAGCCGCAAGTGGATCATCACCTCCTTTCTGCCGTGTCGACGTGTATCTGAGGCGCATAATCAACTTCTGTATCCCACAGTCCCACAAATTACTCAAGGTTTAAACAGTGTATTTTCTGTGGTTGAAAATATCTGTAAAAATATGTTCTTCTTTGTTTTTGAATCTTAAAGGATCACAA
>JAAGVU020000008.1:5347198-5373594 GCA_011763525.2 Mormyrus iriodes | reverse complement strand
TGTATTTCTGTATTGTGGGCCTGGGGAGGTTTTGTGGGGGGGGTGGTGGGGTGATTGGCTTTTCATTTACTAATGTTTTAATCAGTCGCACAGGCCTCCAGCAGGGGTGATAAGGGTTTTGTTACCTGCACAAAAGGGCACCAGAGCTCAGCAGTCCCTATCAGCAGATGTATCCATATCAGTGTTACACAAACCGGCTCCCAGCCACTCTCTGTTTGCTTAAGCAGGGTATAAGTTATTCATTGTGCTTGGCAAGATGGAGCATCTGTCTGTCTGTGTGTGTGTATATAAAAATTCATATCCCATGCAGCACAAGTTATAATCAGCTGGCAGAAGTCAACCCCTCTCCAGGTAACTGACCTGATCAGCTAATGACCAGTTTAACAGGTGTGTAAAAAAAAAAAAGTCTGGCGGGCTTATGGGTAACGGAACGAGTTGGACCTGGCCTTTCGGCTGGAGGGCTGATTTGACAAAGGGAAGCCAGCACCTGTTGGCGTGCCTGGGATGGGGGGGCAGTTCGAAAGAGCGGAGGGCTGCCGGAGACAGACAAGTGCCCATGATAGCGGTGTTTCCTGCATTCTGAAGAGTCGTAATAACAGAAAAATGGATGTAATATTCCCTCACAACCCCTCTGGGCAGAGGCAGAAATTGCAGCCTGCCGCTACCCCTAAGACTGTTTTATTGGGAACATGTGCAATGTTAATGCCCTGCTGGGCCCCCCCTACCTTACCCCTTAAGGGGTAAGAGGGTAATTCAGCCTCAGGTGCCTTTCCATACTTGACCCCTTTGTACCTGCTTTTAACAGGGTGCATTAGCTTGGAAATGGCTAAATAATTTCTTTCCAAATTACTTTTCCATCTCCATTGACTTGGTCTCAATCCCGGATCCACGGTATCGTCAGACACCCAAACAATTGCCCCCTGCCTGCCACTGTTCCGTCCCTGAGTGCACCTCCAGAAGCATGAAGCTGGAGGAGCCAAAGAGGTGTTCAGAAAAAAATGAAAATGAGCAGAAAATTAGGGAATATATGTTAATATTTAATGGGTCTTAAGATCATTTCTAGAATCCAGTGGAAAGGTTTGATAGCTTAGGCTGTTTGGTGTTTAATACCTGAGGCCTGAGAGGTATAATCAAAACCCAGTACAATATTATAACAACGGGAACATAGGAACCAGGGAAGATGGGGGCGGGGGGGGGCTTCATTCACTGCGCCCCCCCCAAAAAGAAAATATAGACCTTTACATTTATATTACTATCTTATGTTCTGCACCAATATCAAACTGTCTCTTACACCACTGTATAACAAATGCATGAAATTCAGTCAAATATTGTATAATTATATACAGTAGAGTATGGTTCCTTCTCTTCAATATCATGGGTAGGTGACTGATTTGATTAATCGTCCTATCAATGCCCTTATCCTCTGTCTCAGGCCTCTGATGGATACTGGTCATCACACTCAACGATAAACTCACAGTCTGGGGTCTTAAAACAAATCGTGGTACAAAATGACGCATTCCTCTGCTGTGATGGCATGCAGTGAGGGGGGACCCTGATTTGCTGAGACGACTTGCTTCTTCCAGCAAAGAGAACCTGTATGGTTTGTAACATACTTAAGTGTGTAAGGCGGGATTAGCGAGATGGAATTGTAAAGAGGAACCATCTTCTGAAGATCTCTGCACTTGACAGCTGGTGTGATACAGAGATCACATTGCATTTATTATGAGATGTGTGGAACGTCGGGCATAATAGCGAAAGACTCGCTCTGCTTTATGGGACGATTTCAGAATAAGAAGACTGATAGGAATTCTTATTGGGAATGAGAACAGGGAATGCTGGATTTGTCTCTGATTATGCTGGTGAGGAAGCATGTATATTCACACAGATTCTGAGGGATACCTCTTGGACTGATGTGCTGCCTAATGTTTGGTTGTTTTAAGTACACATGTGGAAGTCAGAAGAAACTTTCCAGAAGCGATTCAGCGGGGATGTTGGCATTTTAATATAGTAATAATATTAAAATGAGCAAGAATCCAATCTCAGCCATTCAGCAGGAAATATTTCCTGACATAAATAAAATGTAGACTGCAGCCCCCACAGGTGAACACATATAGCGTACCCACATATAGTCATCCGTAGAGCTGTGACGCCCAAGTGCATTATGGGACGTGGTCATTGACAGCAGGATTCCCACAAAACCACAGTGAGGGATAAGCAAAATTCTCCAGCATCATCATTGACAGGTAGGAGACATCTTGCTGAGGGATGTTTTGCAGTGACCCTCAGAATTTAGACAGCTCCACATCACAGCCCAAATCTCCCTATGCCTCCTCCCCCCACCCAAACAAACATACACAAGGCAAGAACAGCACCAACAAGTGGTCTGACCCCCCCATCTTTTCTGTCTCTCCTTCTCTCCTCATTGTTTGGCGCGGAGAGGTTTCCTTGGCAACGGACATTAAAAACCACTGGATACTTTAAGAAATGTTAGTCGTCTGTGTTTTCTATTAGAAGGGCAACGGCCAGGCACTTTGGTAAGTAAGAAAAGCCGAGAGGTCAGGTGTGACACTCCGAGGGATTTAAGGCAACAGTGAATGCCACAGTTAATAGAAATTCTTGGCAAACCGTACTCTTTTTTCGGGACATGGGGATCCAGACGATGGGGCAGTACATAGGCAGAGGCTCAGCTTCCTTTTATGGCTTGAGGAGAGCAAACCAGCATCTCTTGAAGATGTATTCATTTTCCTCCAAAGGCCACGGCGGGATGTGCATCTCGTGTTTTGGGGTGCAAGTGGTCCTTGTAGCTGGCATCCGTCTGAAGTCCACCTGGGGCTCAAAGAGCCCGTCAGATTTTGGGGGAGAAAGACCAAACGCAATGCCCTTTTTTCCACAAACAGAAGCCCTCTAAGCCTAAATGCTAATACCTAAATGAATCTTTTTTAAGATACGCATGACTACTTTCAAACACAGACATGTATCATGTGACTGCTGGTGCCATAAGTCTATGAAATCTGTCAAATATTAAACACTAAAGCATGAAATATTAATTATGCAGAATAATCACCTTTTGGACTGAAATGTGGTTCTGGACACTTTAGCAGCAAATGACAAAAAATGCTGGGAACAGAGTGGAAAGCAAGTCAGTACTTATGATGAGGAAATGGGGGACTGAAAATAAATGAAGCAGAGGACAGTCAGCCGCAGCTGGATGTAAAATGACAGAAGACGGGGGATAAAAGCCATTGATTTTTTGTTTTAATTAAAACTGAGAGTCTGAGAATGACTGCTATTAAGGCTAAAATCCTCCACGCTGGTGGACAGACTTATCAACCAAAAAAGCGAGTAAAAGCATTTTGTTTAGACTCATTACGTGAATACAGTCCCTTCCACGGTTAAATCAATCGCTAAAGGGAAATCCGTGGCCTTACGAAGAGGACACTCATAAAATGGTGACCGCTGCCAGGCTTGGGGGGGGGGGTACACCCATACAAACAGCTGTCATAATCCAAACACCTGTTGTGATGTTGAAACCTGGCCAAGAGGCTGGGTACATTTAGTTAATGCGACCGGGTCCTCGCCCCATGCGTGGATGAGGCTTATGGGGACCTGGAAGTGACACCTGAACTGTGATAAGCCTGTGAGGGGAAGGTACGCCATGGTTAATGGTGGGCATGACCCATCTGGAACACGACAGCACTTCATGGGGTTTACATCCTGTAGCTCAGTAAGGAGTGCACTGCACTGCACTAACAGTGTAAAGGATTTGGGTTCACATGCCAGGGAGCACACAAGAAATTGTAACACTTCCCATTACTCGGTCACTTTGGAAAAAGGTATCAGGTAAATCTGAAATCTGTCTATTACCTCTCGGATAAGCCTGGATGTGCCAATGGTGGCGATCCAGCTGTCAATGGTGTCACATCTGTTTATTACCATTGACCGCACCAGCGCCTCCCGGAGGCCTGCTGACACACTGCACGTTTCTTGTCCTCAGCATGGACTACCATGCTCACTCTCTAGCAGTTGTGTGACTTTCAAAAAAATTGAAGGATATGATTGGATGGCACAACCCGAGGAGAAACAAAGAAATGAGGAGGAGATGCCAGTCAATATGACTGGGACATAATAAGGGCGCCTATTTAGAAGTCAAAATGTTTAAACAAAATATGCAGTACCAGTCATAAAATCAAAGATGAGTCTTTCTGTTAAAAGAACGGAATGCTTCACATTTAAAAAAATGTTATCATTTTAAACAGTGACTGCTGGTGACATCCTAATCTGTGCTCATTTTCTAAAAACAAATAATGTTGCAAAAATTAATTCATCGTTTTGAGCAGAACACCTAGCAAGCAAGCCTTGTGTCCTGTTCTCTGTAAACATATATTTCCAAAAAAAAATTTTAAATGACCAAAAAAGCAAAATGGTAGAAAGGGGTAGAAGAACTATGTACTTGGTCTTAAGTGGAAGATAATGGCTTTGCCCGATTATACCCGGCACAAGCATAAAGATTATATAAGTTGAAAGTTTCTGTCATTTTTTGAGTCTGGGAAGTATGGCGCCGGACTCTCTGATGCAGTGGCCATTGGAAAGCAGGGCTGTAAAGTGTAACGTCTTTCTCTTTAGAAATCGTCAAGTAGGATGTGCTGATACCTGTCTCACGCTGAAGGGTCTGAGAAGAGTCCTCTTTTCTGTTGTTTCTCTTTTTTTGTTCTGGTTGTTTTAAATGCAACGCCAATATTTCGCTCCGCTTAGGCTTTTAACAGTTGCCAGTGATGCATTATGGAGATGGAGCGGGGCTGGGGGCTGAAAGATCGAGGCGCACTTCGGCCATTCAGCCTGAAAGGCTCAGGACTACTTGAGCTCCATTTGGTTCCTCTCACGAGTCCCTCTTCAACGCGGCACCGCCAGGCACAAGAAGCATCTTCTCCCTTCCGCGGGAGCAGCCCACCGGAGAGGGCGTGACAGCCCACCGGGCCTACGCACGTGCGTCAGATGGCGCCCACGCCAGGCCGCGCGGGGCTGAGCCGCTTCCGAAGTCAAGTGACCGAAGAAACGGAGGATTTGTGAGGATGAGTCATCGCCTCATGTAACGAAGCAGACCTGGAAAGGCGTGACGAGCAGAGCCGGCAAGCTCGTCTACGCGCCTTGTGGGCGGCTGGTTATGCGACTTTACCTTCCAGGTCAGCGGCCGGTTAATTGCTCCCGACTGAGGCAGCCATATAAAGCAAATCCCGTTAAATCAGACGTGTTAATTGAGGGATATGTCGTTCTTAATTGGTCTTAAATGGAATTTATGCTTCAAAGACTTATAATGGTGGAAAGATGAACAAACAATTACAGAAATCTGTGTTATGATCAGTTCTTTCCTGTACTTCTGCCACTGTGAAAATTAAGCAAACAAATTATTGTGGTATTCGGTTTATATTAATCAATAAGTAATTGTTGAAGGGTCAGGAGCTGCCAATGAATTGCTGGTTGATAATAACGGGGTAAGCGTAGCATAATTTGCATTGTGTGAAGTTCAACAGCCCTGTCAAGGCTAATTAACTAACTGCTGAAGCGTAGACTGACGAAACCTGCCTTAAGTTAAATGGATAGTGAAATGAACAAAAGCACTGAATAATGGGTTCAGGTGAAGAATAATTCAAGTGATTTAATATTTCAATAATGTTAGAATTTCTTGTAATAGTGATTCCTGCAATTGACTGACATCACACCCAGAGTGTCCATCAGCTTGTGCTGCCTAGGATATTCCCCCCCGAGACATTGTCTAGGATAAGTGCTTAGAAGACGGAAGGATAGAATTCCATGTAGCAGTGATTCCTATGATGGACTGGCATCCTGCCCAGGGTGTCTCCTGCCTTGTGCCCTGCTTCACTGTGATCCACTACTGATAAGACTTTTAGAAGAGTGTTTCCCAATCTGGTCCTCAGGGACACATAGTCAGTCCATGTTTTTGCTCCCTCCGAGCTCCCTGTGAGTCCTCCAGGACCGGGAAACGCTGCTTCAGGATATCCATGGAAAGATGGATTTATTACTATTATTGTGCCATAACATGACAATATGACGTTGATCAATGATAAGGAAGGATGTGTATCTCAGCAAAACAGGGCCAGCTGTCAGACGCAGGTGAGGAGGAGAAGCTGTGACCAAGGCCACCAGGGAGCTCTACTGCACGCTTATAACCCTACATCAGTGACACATGGAAGAGACCATAATGCCTTCTAGATCTGCTTCAGTGCATTCTAATGGCTCCTTCCTTTTCATAACTGTCTCAATGGGCATCCAAAGTAGCTACTGGAAGGTGAATGTTTCTCCATTTTCGAGGTCTGAGATTGATCCAGAAAATCTTTTGGTCTACTGTGAAAGAAGCCTAAATCATCTGGCCAGACAGCTTCTATTAGAAACAGAAATGTTAATGCTGTCTTCATTTTAGACAGACTGGTCAAGGCACAAAGGATTGATTCTTGGACACACAACATATGCCAGAAAACCAAATAGTAGAACTAAAGACATCCAAGGTTGGCTGAATGTAGCCTTGCTAGCGACGCTCTTGTGGGAGGTTGTTAGCCTGCCCTGCAAATTCCCCAGAATGCACCTGGATGGTCCCGATATGCTGGGGGGAGTTATTCATCATGATGACTTTAACTTTGGCTAATCTCCTAGTGCCTCCTGAACTGCCCTGTGTGGTGTGTGCACCATCAGCCCTCAGACAGTGCCCACAAGTTTGCTTTGGAAGCAGTAAACAGAGAAAGTGTGTCCCTTATTGTCACCAGTTGACTTGATCTTATTCCTTGCCGGAAACAAGCACTGAAGCGATCATTAGGATCAGCGCTTGCATGCGAACGTTGAATGTGATGTGGAAATCTAATGCAAATCCTGTGGTGATCCCAGCAGCTTTGATGACAGGTGTTGACCTTTAGAGGATGTGATTGAATTCGAGTTTCCTCCAGTGTAGAAGTGTATCAGGGTTCGATTCTCAATATGGCTTTCACTTCCCATCTCTCCATCCATCTCCTTTTTACTATATTTTCAAAGCCAATTGCCTGAGAAGCTTATTGTTCTTGAGTTTTTTTCCCCAGAAACTTTTGATAGCAATTTAAGTCTGACTTAAACAAAGCTTGTCATGATTGTATCAAACTTGCACACGGGGAGAAACAACCTCCAGTGTCTGGAAGTGCTTTTTAAACCGATAAGCCCTTATAACACGAGAAAAAAAAACTAGCCGTAAAATGTATACAGCCTCACTCTTAAGAAATTGCCCCTTTTTAGACAACTTGATTTTGTTCTCAGTTAAGCAATTCAGCATTCAATAAAATAATTAAATGATTAAAATCATTACTCCTCTCAATTGTAATTGTAATTGTAACGGCAATTGCAATTGTAAACGTCTGATATGCTTCTTGATTATTTTGTATTGAAAATTAGTATTAAATAATTACGCGAAGGGTGGGAGGGCCTGCATCACAAAATATATCAATTCTTTATCTGATTTAACAGCCACAACTAACAAAATATGTAGACAGGGACAGGAACTTTTACATGCTTGAAATATATAAAAATAGAAAAAATTTGATGGGGGGGTAATTAAATAAAAGATTAAAAGACCATGTTGGTGTTTACCCATTTTCTGGGTGGTGTGATTGAGCGCTGTCCCATCCTGGCGATTTTCCGCCTGTTGTGGCCCCTACATCCTGCCATCCAGAAACCAAACTAAGAAAGAACATGCTTTGGATAAGCTACTCTGGGGAATGGAATGATGATTTTTATGGATTAATACCTGGAAATGCAGACCAGTTTATGATAACAAGTGCTGGAAGGCTACATTAAATAAGTATTAGTAGTGAATGGCATCTATCCTTTGGTAACACACATGCACTGTCATCAATCTCTGTGTCGGGTGACTGTGTCACTGAGGATCCTGCTACCGTAATGGGATCAAAATGTGCGGTGACTCCTATAAAGTGTCCCTCACAGATGTGGCATTTCTGTGATTTTGTGCATCTCTAATGAAACATGTAGCGAGAGATACTGAACAGATTAACAAGGTGCCCATCTTCCTGCCACATCGCGTCTGCCTTCTGGAATACTTAAGGCAAGGGCAAAGCGCTTTTCTGAGCAATTTAGCGTTTGATAATTACGCCTCCCACAAATTGGCAGATCTTTCAGGTTTTCTGCCTCTAATTTGTGGACGACACAGGACAGTGTTCTGCTGGGTGTGTAAACAGTTGTCTTTTTCATCTGCTGAGCCAGGCACACATAAGAGCGGGGGGGGGGTGTGGAACTGTATCTTCTGTGTGTGTCCATCGATGGCCAGTAGATTGACAGGCGCATGAACCTTATATCACAGTCTTTCATATGTTTCCTATTTGGAATATGGACTGGAACCTTGTTTTGGAGATGGGTTTGGAAAAAACAAGGAGCACAAAAAAACAAAAGGCAGTAATTGTGGTTTCAGCACAAGAGAAACACAGAAGAACAGAAATCAGCCCTGGATGCCAGGTGCCTCGCATTTTCTTTGGCTCTAAGTGAACATCATAGAACATAGATGGGTGGATGGATGGATGGATAGATGAATGAACAGGTGGATGATAGATAGATAATTCATCTGATATGAACAGGACACCTTCAGAATTTTCCCCCTGAAGACAATGCTCAATATCCTTATATTTAATACAATCAAACAAACAAAAGCGTTTTCCATCATGTGGATTACTTGGCGGGTTTTTGAAATCCGTATCTGGGAGTTTGCAGCGGTTAGAATAAGAAACGACTTAGAGCCGCCCACAGTGATATAGTAACCAGAGCTTTTACTCTATCAGCAAATGAATGTCTTTTTATATCCATAGTTTGTATATAAATGATGTATAAATGAAAATCTTCTGTAGGGTAAATGAACGAAGTGTGTTTCCCAGTGATAAACAGGCCTCCTCTGAACTCAAAATCCTGAGGCAGACCTTCAGAAACATGCTGCCGTTTCAGGACTCAATAAGAGTCTCAAATGGAGTGATTCAGTTCAATATTAAAGACGGTTACTGCCACGCCATCCAGCCGTAATGAATCTGCGTCGCGAGCGAGAGCCGCTGCTCTTTGAGAGATGTCTGGCCTTGCTTAGGAGTAAAACGGGAATCAAGTGAGCGAAGGCGTGAAGCAAAGCACGACGCCAGCTAGCTTTGTGAGTAGGAGGCATCAGGTGGGTGTCTGAACATACAGTGTGAGGAACTCCGTTTCAGTTTAATGCACCCTTAATGGTACCGATGAACACACAATAACTGTAGGAGTGAGATTTTAAAAGGAAACGGCAGTGAAGAGGAATTTAACAACATGACTGTGATATATATAAATATGTGCATACCCACAGTATAAATATACATAGGAGTAAATGTATGAATTTGAATACAACGTTCAAGGTGAATGAGTGAACAGTGCTGTTCTTTGATAGCCTGAAGTCTCACCAGTAGCTGTAGTGAGGAGAGCTTGGCTGATGCGTGACTGTCAGACTGTCACCTGTTCACGGCCGGCTGTGCTGCTCCTTAATCAGATAGGGGACAAATCCAAAGCAGCTGGAGATAAGTGACCCCCCCCACGCCCCCACGGTAAGTCCGCTAACTGGGGTTACCTGTAAAAGGGCAGCAGGTGCTCTGGGATTAAGGACGATTGCACAGGGGCAGGGAGCATGCTCCAGTATTTGTCAGCACCCTAAGCTGGGGGGAAGGGAGCTTCTTGATTCATTTGTTTAATTTCTCCCACTAAAATATGTGGAAAGCGATGATGCCCAGTATATCCAGTGTAAGTGTATGTTTTTAAGAGTTGCGAATGTGGGGGGTAACCTGATAGCAGTGTGTTGTCTGACAGCGTTGAGAAGAACTGCATATATGGTTTGCTGCACCCCCCCCCCCCCGCCCTACCCGCCAGGGTGGGGTTAACGTGCTGATAAGCATATTCTCGTGCTCAATCACGGTGTCGGATCATATCAACGCCCTCACGCCATCTCCGTGCTTTGTAACGTGGTGCGCGTGAAAGCAGATGTGTGCCGCTGAATTGACCTTGGTTGCCATGACTACCGGGTGCACGGAGTTATATCCACTGCCTGCCTGGAAACTGAGTTCCTGCTAATTGCCGTTGTCGTGGCAACGGAGCACCTGATGTAATCCAGAGAAAGGGCACCGATCTTAAACGGAGGCATTTATTTATAACGTTTGATTCACTTTCCTGCTTTTAATTTTTGCAGAAAAACATTGGATCGTGTCGATCCCCAGCCTGAAAGGGTTAGACAAAGCGACTGGAGGCTTCGGACACACAGAGGGAAATGACTGATAAGCGTTTCTGGGGTTGGGAGAAGCTTCCAGTTTCCCCTCTGTCTTCAGTGAGCCTTCTGATGTGATTTGCCACCCCACCTGTTAGATGGTAATTTCCTGTGAAGTGAAATGGACCTGTTTCATGTGGGGGGTCACTGTAGGGACAGCCGTGTGAGAGAAACAGCACGCAAATCATGTAATTATACCTCACAGCTAATTAATACGGCTGAGATGAAAGCTGCAAAACGGTTCAGCGATAAGAGCTGATTTTTTTTCCTGTCAGGCCTCGTTCAATCGTACGTGGGGCCGTAAAATGGCTGCCTCGCTTCACGAACCTCGCCCGAAATTTCTCCCAGTTTAAGTACTGTGGCACATTACAAAAAAGCTGCCAGAAAGTTCTTTCGCTTATACACAGAATAGTGCAATTAAAAGTAGGCATATGCAATTTTAAGGTCATGAATGTAACTCATTTACCCATATTAATTTACACAATGTTAAACCAATGAATGGAATACACACAAATTCAAAGGGTCTCACTCGATGGCAGGGAAATCTTGTAGAAGAAATAATTATGAAAACATAATTACATTAGAGATAATATAGTAATAAAATGGCAAAAAGATTTTTAAAAATAAATAATAGTAAATATTAATAATATTAATAATAGTAAATTTAATAGTAAATATTGGAAAAAACAATTGATAATGTTGTGTTTCTCTTCAAAAATGATTTCCAGATAAAACCAACTTTTATCATTGTCAGATGTGATTAATATCAAATTCAATTTAGGGATTAATTTTCTCACACAAATTCAATATAAGCAAGTCTTACTGTGATAAGAACCTAAATGCATTTAGCTGAAGACAGGCTCCGTTCACACGTCCTTGTTTCGGCTGGGCGTGTTCAGGAGGATGGACGCTGTTTTCCAGTTTCATCTTAGACTGAAAAAAGACAAAAAATACTGGCTTAAGTATGACAGAAATGGCAATGGTTTTGCAAAATACCCCACCTTCAACACAATTCTACTAATGCAGTTTTTAGGGGGGAAAAAAGGCAAATTATTGTTATCTACGAGAAAATGGGGAATTTCAAGAGATACAAAATTATAAAGGGGTTGTAATGGGGCATGTGAGGGGGCCTGATGATTGGGGAATGGAGATGGATTCTGTCCTGACTTCCCTGAATCCTCCTGCATGTGGAATGCATTTTGTAGTTGAGAGACATTATCGGTGATGGTCGTTGTGTGCCCATTGATAGATTCATAGTGCTGCATGCTAAAATGACATCAAATCGCATAAAACTTTCCATGCATAATGCGTTCCAGGGGACAAAATAGTCCGGAGAATTCGGTACAATTGATTTATGGGGTTATTTTTGTATGCTGTGCAGAGGATGCAGTTATCTACAGCAACATGAAATGTGGGAAATGTTTCTACCCCACCTTCCACCATCACTGAGTGCACTCAAGGAAAAGGATTCACAGTTTTTTTTTTTTTAATTACAGCCAACACGGATCTACACGTTCTCCAGACAAAGCATGTCATGTTTACGTACACTAAGACTACCATGTGGTCTTATATACCATGGTAAGGTGTCTTCTGTATCAAGCCAAAGGGCTTTTTATAAAGCACACAGTAAACACTGGCTTCCAGCTACCTTAGCGAACACACCCGATCGCTTCCGAAAATGTGGCCGTCTGGAGATGTGATGGATTCAGGATGGACACCCACAACCCAGCCGGACCCCCTGCCACCCCCCCAGCAGCATGCCCCCTCATTAAACCCTTGTTCTGCATGCATTTGCTCCTCAGGTTGGCAGCTGGGGGGGGACTAAGGTCAGCCTTGAAATTCAATGGCTATATGTTCGCGTTTTACAGCTCCTCCAATGCAAGATTTAACAGCTAGAGAGAAAGACACAACTTTACTCCGGTTTGGGGCATCAGCATTTTTACAAAATCAAACAATTATCATTCATATTAGTAATATTAATGATCAGAAATATCTAAGCATTACACATGCTAAAAGTGCAGCTGTCGGTGTGGCAGGGTAGTAGTGTAGATTGATGGTGTAACAGTGGTGCCATCTATTGGGAATCCAGCCTCCATTTTTAAATTACAGGGTGCCAATTAGACGTGCCAATTAGAGTCCACTTGGCAATGAATGCAAAAAAAGTCTGATTCCACACTGACATGGCATTTCAGTCTGTTTGTTCTGATCCACAGCCCTGATAGCTGGAAACTGAAAATCCGATCCTCTCCTCCGCAGATCGTCAAGCGGGTAAAGCCATGTCAACTACCAGACGTACCTGGTGCAGAGCAGGGCCGAGTGTGGGGCGGGGCCAAGTGGAGACCCAGGCTGAGTGTAGAGAAGGGCATGTGCAGGTCACCTGATGAAAGCTGCTGTAAAGTCATGGTTTAAAGGTCTCCACATCTCATCATTTGCAGATCACCGTTTTCCCTGTCTGTACCCTTGATTGCTGGGACAGAAGGTATAGACAATAAACCTTTATTGGGTTACTTATATATATTTAATAAATATAATTATATATATAAATAAATAGATTTATTGGGTTATATAGTACTGTAACATCTGTGTTAAGCAAATTCTTGTTTAGCGTTTAAAACGTAATTTCCAGTTCCACATATAAATTTAGTGACACGCTGGCTGATGCTGGAAAATCTATATTCCACATTAATTAAGAATTTATTTGCTTTTAAAATGGCACAGGTCAAACAATTCAGCTGCATGGGATAGGAATAAGTAAAGAGGACAACACTCAGTATTAGGGCAGTTAATCTCCTTAGTCATATTGAGGAGCCTGAAAGTTGCAGGCAGTTTACAACGCTTTGAGACAGGTGTTTTCAACATTGGGACCTCCAGGGGTTCATAGAGTCATAGAGTCCACAGAAACATGTTGTAAATTGCAAAATGTTTGGTATAATTATCCATATTAAACAATGTGAAAAATTTTCAAGGAGATGCTCTGGAGTAAGAAATACTGGCCCCCCCTGGCCCTCGGACTTTAGCTGCCTTTGCGGTCATGCATTACTGGTATGGGGTCCCTATCTCTCCCTAGCTTGGATTTTATATATATATATATATATATATGCCCTCTGAAAAAAATTAAGAGACCGCAAGATATTTTTTAAGAACCTGCTTTATTAAACCCTGGTTTAAACCTGGTTCTGCTGGCAGAAGGCTACACTGAGTGAAAGGTTGCTTCCGGGTTCAAAATATCTAAGACAGCAGTACACAAGAACAAGGTGAAGCAGGAGACACTGGGAGCAACCAGAAACCAGTCAGGTAGAGGGCAGAAAGGACTTTCTAATGCCAGAGATGACTGTCAACTTCTCCGACAGTGCCTGAAGAATCGGAGGATGACATCAAGTGACCTTCAAAAGGAACGGGAATCATTAAATGCAGGTGTGAAGTGCACTGCTAGGACAGTCTGTGTCAGGCTCCTAGAAGCAGGACTGAAGTCCCATAAAGCAAGGAAGAAGCCCTTTAATAATAAGAAAGAGAGAACAGCTCAGTTGGAGTTAAATAAAAAAATTATATTTTACACAGAAGCATTGCAATAAATTGAGAAGAGTGAAACAAAAAATTGCGCTGTGGTCTCTTATTTTTTCCAGAGCTGTTTCTTCTATCTTAAACACACAGCACCAAAAGGTGTTCCTTTCTGCAATGCACACTAAGGAAAGCAGGGATTGCCAAGCTGTGCTGACCCCCTTCAACCATACAAGTAGAGATTTGGAAGGCAGCACAAGAAGGTGGCGATCACCAAAATGGATTATTGACGTTTTGTAGGGGGGGGGGTGGTATAATCAAATGATGCTGAGATATGCTGGGCTGCCTCATTTAATAAGGATTTCGTAATGCTGAGATGCAAGGCTATGTGTATGGATTTTTCTTTTCAAAATCAGGACCTCAGATTAGTAATTGAAAGGACAATAAACATAACGCAGGAAGCTTCCTTTACAATAATTGGGAATGTGCTGCGACCTAGTGGATGAACTATGCATTACATGGACAGATACCGTGACTGGATGGAGAGGTAAACTACACACTGTAGAAAAAGAAAAAAAAAAAAAGAACTTCATGTTCCGTTGGGCCAACTTCAACTTCATATTGGAGCTGTTTATAATATAATTTTTTATGACTGTTTATAAATAATTGCATATTAGTTTCTGTTTTGAAATCACTATACGAAAACAAGCGTGGGGCTTGAAACTTCTTAGGCCAAGGACTTCATGGTCTCGGAACACCATGGTCTCGGATTAGAAGGTGCCAATCCTCTCATCCCTGCCACGTCAAACTAAGCATAAAACCAGCTGAATGCATGCTGGAGGTCCAGGGTTTGGTTCTGGTAAGCTTTGTCCAGAAAGGGTACTCTGGTATTTATTGGCACCTTTCATGGTGGTCATTGTTGTCCTGAAGATTGTCTGGCCTCTCCACACAGACCTGCTCACCAAGGGAGAGGGTACACAGATGGCCCTGCATGGATGGATGGCAGAGATGCTCACTAGTCATTTTTTGCAAGTCCACGTACAGTCTCGAGGTCTTTGAGGGGAAAGTGCAAGTTAAGTCTCAAGTCTCTCTTGCTTGTACTGAGCATTGTCATCTGCCGCATGCCATCCGGTCTGCTTACAACGCTGCATTGCTATATAAAAATAACTCAACGCATGTACTGCGTTATCATTACTAATCACTTACGCATTAGCATGCAGTATCAGCATTGATTAGTTTGGTATATGATTACTTTAAACGGCTTATCCTTATGTATTGGTCTTCCAGCAAGCCGGAAGTTGCTCATTTCACATTCAGCATGCTATACATCCATCCATCCATTTTCCGTAACCACTTGTCATATTCTGGGTAGCGAGTGGGGGGGTCCTGGAGATTCAGCATGCTAAAACTTTGTTAATTTTCAAGATAAAAGATCATTCAGAAACATCAACAATATAAAAATATAAAACTTTAAATCCATTTTAATTATTAATTTTCCAGATCAAAATAACGTACAAAATAATATTGTTTAATGTTTCAAAAAGGCTGATAATGCCAAATATGACTTCCTATTTATTTACATGTACTGTATAACAGTCCCCCAGTATCCACGGATGGCGGAAAAAGAGGATAACAGCGAACCATCCAGGGAGCCCATAGCTTATTTAATGTGATTTTCGTGTACCCTACATACAAATAGTAAAGTTTAATTGAGTAAGACTCACAGTAAGACATTTCCAACATTAAATACAGTAATAATAAAGTACATTGTGCATATGATACAGTACTATACAGTATTGTTCTCTCTCTCAAATGTAAAGGATTCTTTTTAGCCTAATTCTCAAGAGACAGAGCAATGAAAAAACTTATTTTATCAAGCGATGACGAAGCAATGAATATCATTCTTGTTATCCCTCAAAAGACAAAGGAACAATGGCAAAACATAGGGTACCGTTACACATTTTACGTTGAAATATATTGTATCATGTACCTGTACATGACCTGTAATGAGAAAATTTTGTTTAGAAATACCTTATTCTATTGTGGGTACTTACCGGTTTACAGCCCGTGCGCCTATGCACCGTTTCGGAAATTTTAACGTTAGTTTGGGACCGCGGGGGCCCCATTGTATAGCAAAGCAAACAGCTCTCAAAATATGCGGACATCGGTGTCTGTAACTCCATAAGGGTCCAGCGATCAAAATGTATTATCGTGCATTATCCACAAAACAAGCTAAACGCCAATATGCATGGATACAAATAGAGTAACAATGCAGGACATCACATTCCCGTTAGAAAGAATGAATGCATTATACGTAAGTGAAAATGAACACACGAGTCGTAAGCTATGTGGTCTAAATAAAATTTGTATTAAACCAACAGATAAAATTACGTAAATTCAAACGTGACCAGGCTGAATCACACGGTTTCGTTCCTGGCTGATTTTTACTGCTTTCAAAAATACAGAAGACCTTCAAAAACAAATTTAAATAGATGTAAAAACGTCGACCCCGATGTGTAATCCTAATATTTTAGTATAGTTCATATGATCAGTTGAAATGTGTTGAGTATATAATTGGCCTGTTTTTTGCGAGCCTCCAGGGCTCCTGTGCTGGGCTACTAACATATTTGGTGAGCGTTGTTTTACCCGAAAGCGTGCACTTCTGTGGATATCCCGGTATGAAAGACTTGTGAGAATGCATACGGCTGTTGTTTTAAATTGATCAGCATCTATATCCTATTATACAAAACAAAAACACGAGAAAGCCAACATGAATGAAACATTTAAGACAATCCTCTTTTGAGGATGTCCGAATGTAAAAATATAAATGGTTGGATACATAACGGGAAATGAAATTGGAAAAAAAAAATACATATATATATATATATATATATATATATATATATATATATTGTAACTGTGTAACACTTCTCATTTGATAACTTCGAAGCCCCATAAGTGATTTTAAGCCACGTTTTAGAAATTCCAACTATACAAAAAAAATACATATCCAACTTTACACTGAATTGCAGCCAAGCGCTATTATTTCTGCACAATAAATAAGCTACACCCTCTCCCAAATCCAGCCAAGCAGATATTTCATGCTGTCCATGCCACTGTGTTCTAACACTTTATATTGATTTGTAAGAATGTAGAGCTGTATAAGGGTACACTACTTCTTTCGAATCGTTGGCTCGTACAATTATTTCTGAGTATGAAATTAGATTTTCTTTCAACTGTATTTACACGCACCGTAAATGCAGAGTACTGTATAGTATACAGCGTATAGGTAACCGATCTGCTTAGGCTAAAGGCATCTTAAACAGCTAATTTATGGGAAAATCCGGCTGACTGTACGGGTAAATACTGCTATATCTACGCCGCAAGGACGCTTTGATGGTGTTTAATGTCGTTTAAAGTAGTATTATATTTGTTATAATTCTAGTTAAAGTATGCAGTATTACTTTATTCCAGACAATAATAATATTTATATCACGCCCACCTATTTTCAGCCAGAATGGAATAGTCCGTGACGTAGATCCTTTCTCAGAGAATTCTGGGAAATCACAATGGCAGCTCTCTCAGGGGTAACGTGCATTCGCCCTTTGCGGCGGTTGTTATCGCATTTTAATGGGTCCGGTAGGCAGGCAGGTGGCTGTCGGAGGGTTTCGGTGAATGTCTCAAGCTGCGAGGCACAGCAGCCCAGGGAGCTGTCCGGGGGACCGGGCGGTGAGGCCGGGGTCGCCAGCCCGTGGCGCTTGTTTGGGTCGGTGTGTCTGCAGAGGTTACCGGTTATAGCGCAGAAGCGGAGTGCGATTGAGGACCAGGTCGCGGAACTCACACGCCAGGTAAGCCCCGTCACCGGCGCTGCTTGGCCGCACATGATTGTGTTTAATATTCAGCATTTATTGGGTTATTTACGCAATGGCCGAGCCAGCTACGCAGAATCTACCCACCCTCCTGGCACTGCTGGGGGGGTTGGCGCTGATCTAGGTGTATAGAAAATATTTACGCAGGCGCCCCGGGAAGCGCACGGTTGCTCAGGGCTGACGGGATGATTTGGCATTTCAGATGGACCTGGAGAACAGTCTGTTTTCGGACCATGAGCTGAGGTTGCAGGAGGAGGCTGAACGCATGAGCCGTAAGAAGGATGACTACGATTCGGATGAAGAAGAAACTTCTGGCCAGGACATCATCACTGCTGAAGACCTCGAAGATTCTTGGGAGCAGAGATTCAAGAAGGTGCAGCCTTCTCTGGTGTTTAAAGGTTGGTGTCCTTATGCACAGTGCCCATCCTGGTCATGGGTTTGGGTTTGATAATTGATCTTTTACTGGATATTTAGACCCCACACATCCAGGTAAGTTAAGTGCTCTGATGGCGAAGATCTGGTGTCTTTCCAGAGACAGCTGATCTGAATCTGGGCTCTGCACAGCGCTGCCTAGCAGACAGCTTGCTTCTGCTGGCCCGGCAGCGTGTTGGTGACCAGGACTTGTGGCTCCTACCTCAGATGCAGTGGAAGGCTGGGGAAACGTTGCGTCACACTGCGGAGAGGGCCCTTGCAGCCATGCCAGGTACAGCATCCCTGCCCTGGGGGTGGGCTTTGGGGGCTCTCTCTGAATACTCCTAAAGCAGACTATAGTTTGTCCTTGTGCACATTATGAAAAGAAGAGTATTTGCCAATTAATTATATTTACCGTTTAATATCCATGGCATTACATGCCAAAAGTGCCTTGCAGTCATTAAAGTGAATAGTCAGTAATTGCAAATGAAGGAGTATGTTAATATGATCGGCAAGCGTATCAGCCATTATCCACGCCGGTTAGTCGCCAAGATATCAGATAAAACCATTTTACAATACAGCAGAAATAGTGAAATATATTCTTTTTCTCATCAAAGGGCTCATGCCTGGAATTATTAATTGCAGGTTCTGGTTTAAAGGTGACCTTCCTGGGTAACGTACCGTGTGGTGTGTACAAGTACAAATTCCCCAAGAACATGCGGACGGAGAGCTGTGTTGGTGCCAAGGTCTTCTTCTTCAAAGCTCTGCTGATGACACCCAGTGATTTACCACCCCAGGACACCCTCATGTGGTTGAGAAAGGATGAACTGCAGTGTTACCTTAGGCCTCCCTACCTGAAGAAGGTGAATCGCTTTGTGTTGGACATTTAATCCTCCGGAGACGGACGGGAAATCTCATGAGGATTGTCAAAGCGCTGTGTGCTTGTTCCCACTAATATCATTAAAGTCAGCATTTCATTAGAATTAAAATATGCCCCTCCCCATGTGCCTACATATATTGTCTAAATATAATTAAATGTTTTTTATTTTAAGACGTTTGGCCGTGTGTCGCTATGGTACCTTGTATATTAGGGAAAGCATTTTTACTGTAAAGACAGGAATTGGATTCTTCATGTTTTAATCACTTGATAATCAGTTTGATTTTCAGTAGCTTGGTCTCTGTATCCTTTTGTGTATGATGGCCTCAGTTAATCCTGCTCATACTGTTTCATCTTGGATTTAGTTTTCTGGGTATTTTTAGTGTAGCAGTGGATTTAAAGTACCTGCTAAAGGATACATCAGCAGGGCCGTTGCTGGGAGTTAGTGCGATGTTTGTAACCTTATTTAAACTATAATCCTACTCAAGAAACAAGCAAAGCAGTGATGTCTGTTGGGGGTGGGGGTAGAACACAGGTCTTATCTTTCCTGGGTGTCTGCCTTGTGATCCTATGAGATCCGAGTGAATGTCCTTTCTGGAAAGGAACTTGTGTGCTGGTGGTATTGATGTTATTTATTCACAGAGATTGTCAAATATTCACAGTGCACTTGGGTGATTCCTAAAAGTGAATAAAAAGGCAATCCTGCTCAGTTCATTCCCAAGGGCCCTCAGGAGACCTATTTATCAGGGGCCTCACTCCCAGAGTGTGCCATTTTTATCTATTAAAATGAGAGAAAACTGCATAGTCCCGTGGAATTAAACCCATCTAATCATATTTAATGGGTCAGGAACAGAGTTCTTCAGGTATGTCTGATGAAAGCACCGTCTGCGCTTCTGTCAGTCAGGGCTGACCGTGTAAAAATATGCTTTGATTGAATTTTGCCAGTCGGCCCACTGCCTGCGGTCCTTAGAAAAACGCTTCACGCGGTTTCTGTGGCGTGTCGCACCAGTTTTAAATACAGGCCTCAGCCCCCGTCGCTCTGTTGTGTAATGAGCTTCTATTAATATTTCTCAGATGGCTCTCATTTTATTCCAAGATCCAAGGCTCAAGTGTTCAGGCCGTAGGTGTGGAAAAATTCCATTAGAGCCTCGTTCCGGCACCTTCTGTAGCTGCTGGTCTGGTGTATCTGTTACCTTAATAAAGAACAGGACTTTCCGTTATAAAGGAAGGAAGACTATGCTTAGTTGCTTGGTGTGTACAGAAACTCTACACAGCCACTTTTTTGTCTTTGATATTTTTTATGGATGTTCTTCAGAGTTGGAGTAATTAAATGGGTCTGTTTTGTCTTAAATCATGCAGGTAAATTATTTTCAGCCCAGCCAAGCCATTCATGTAAAACAGACAGACCTGTCTGCTTAGAAACAGCTAAAGAACATTTAGTTTCAGCTTCTGCCCTTAGTGATCTGCTTTTATTTTGTGTATCATTTCTCCCCCTCATCTTTGCTGAGATTCTCCTCTCGTTACACCCAGCTAAGTGCATGTTAATGCTAAAGCCCATTTAGTTCTAGAGTTGCATTATCTAAAAGTAAACTTTCTTTGCCACAAAAGACTTATGTAAAATTTTGAGTTTAAAATTTAAAAATACCCTTTTTAACATGCAGTGTGCGGAGGCGTTAAACTGAGACACCGTTTTTATATTCCTTGGTTCGCCTCAATCTGTCTCAGGCTTTGCATTTTTTTTTTTTACCCTTTTGTGCATTGCACACTTCACCACTAGGGGGCAGTAGTCAGTCACGGCCTTTGGGGCTATTAAATAAAACCTTTACATATTGCTCAGGGACAAACTAGGCCACAAGCTGCAGCGGTGGGGGAGTGCCCTTCAGATCGCACTTGTGTTTGCTTCAGTGAGTCCAGTAGACCTGGAAACAGCCACCTTAAGCTGGGTGTCACTGAGCATGTTACCATTAGGGTGTTATTTAGCAATTAAAGCCTATTCCCTGGTCTCTTACTTAAATATCCTCCTCAATTGATCAAATCATCATTTGCAGGGTATAAGAGGTGTTTCAGCGTGTACTAATTAGCAAATCCACCTTCTGGCTGAGCTTTGGTTGTATGGGGCCCAGCCTGTCTCAGTTAAACACCTTAAACAAGCAGCGGGTGCGATGCCTGAATGTCAGCTCTCCTCCCTTTTGTGGGTTAGTGGCAGTTATGTAAAACAGCCCTCAAATGAGGATCACTCTCGCTTCCCCAGCGACATGCAAATCAGGGAGGTCCTGGGAGCTGTGGCGATCTTAAGCCGTGCCGGGCACGGCGGCCTCTGCTAGGTCTTCGCTGGTTCCACTTCACGGACACGGAAGATCCCAGTGGCCAAAGCACCGAACGCAATGAGGCACAGGAGTCGTTTTAGCTACGAGTAACACGACCCGCCGTCACACAACACTGGCCGCGTCGATGATCATAATGGCTGGTTGTCACACCCAGTCCATGTTAGCTTAGCATTAATCAGGAGTTTAGCATCGCAGATGGGAGTAAAAGCTCCTGTCCTGCCTTTTTCTGAAACGATCACATATTCAAGCCTGTTTCTTCTTGGGTGGCTCAGTGGGCAGCATGGTTACCTCATACCTCCTGGGTCGTTCTGTGTGTGTAGTGCAGTGTTTCCCAATCCGGTCCTCGGGGATCGCCAGACAGTCCACGTTTTCGCTCTCTCCCAGCTCCCTGCCAGATTGTGCACTGGTGTGGGGGATGTTCTTCTTGTTTAGTGCAGCTGGAGTCTCGAGATTGGTGTCCACAGTGTATTAGTAGGTGTGTCCCTTTGCATCCTGGCCTATCCCCCGGCGTATGCCCTAGGCAGCCTGGGATTGTCTCCGGGTCACCCTGTGACCTTTCTCAGGATAAGTGGCTGTTCCTTGTGGTGGTTTGTTTGTTTGTTTGTTTTTGTCTCTGTGGGTTGGAACAGAGACCAGGGGCCTGTTTCATGAAGCAGGATCTCTTACTCAGTCAGATAACATGTCAGATTTAAGGTATCCCAGTTTAAATGGCCTTTATCTTCATTCACTTACATTTATCCCAGACTACCTTAAATTCACCAAGTTATCTGGCTCAGCAAGAAATCCAGGTTCATGACACAGGCCCCAGGTTCAGGGTAACGTCTGTTTAGGGGGGACCACCGTACACTTTCATGAAGGTCTGCTGCTTCACATCCATCTGGAACTTTCCAATTTCTCTTTTTCACTCTGGCAGTTAAATACTCAGTTCTGGCTCCAGTGAAAGATGCAGACCCTTCTCTCAACACCGTTAATTAAAAAGGAGGGTGTGCAGGAGGGAGACCCACAGCCCATTGCTCTCAAGGAGAGTGTGAGGAGATGGTCTGTCTGGGAGAAGAATGGAAGCTGTATGATTTCTGAAGTTTAACGACCCCAGTGAGGAATCAACACAGGGCTCTGCAGTGAGATCAAGATCTGAGGTGCACAGAATGCATGATTAACAGGCAGCACGGCCCGTGTTCGTCTGTTAAACACACAAAAGGCTGCCTGCCGCCACGGAGAAGGACCTTCAGAGTTACGGGGCTGTTAATTTTCGGTCTGCAGTGACGTGCAAACTGGTATCAACTGTAAATACAAGAATGTGTGATTCAGACCTTGAACATGTTACCTCTTAGAAAAGTGATTAATTAAAAATGTATAATAAAGAAAATTAAGTCATAAGTTTTGCAAAACCGGAGGGTAAGAGTGGAAAACAGAAAATGGCTTGCTGGGAAGCTGCTGCTCTCTCTCTCTCTCTCTCTCTCTCGCACACATTATTTCTTCATTTTACTTCCAGGTTAAAGGAAAAAAGAAGGACCCATCCCTCACTCTTAGATCCTGCGTCATATAAATCTCCGTGCGTGAATTTTAAACCTGAGATTTGGCCATATTGCCATTTCTTTGCAAAGAGTCCAGGTTAAGCCTGTCATGCACCCCAGAGAGAGGGCTTGCGTTTGGAGACAGCGGCGACATTAGTCTGGCTTATTGTAGAAACAATGATATTAAAAAGTAATTAAAATGATTGTCTCTTACAACTCGTGCTCTGATAAAATGCTGTTTAGCAATAGGCCTACGTGTTATCTGTCTATTAATATGCAAATGGTGCGATGTGACGTGATTATCGTGTAGCTGTAGAAAAGCCAGCTAACTCCGTGAGGGCGCTCATTTGTGTAAATGGTGCCAAACACTGCCTGGCTGTATTTGGAGACGGCTTATTCAGTCTTATGTGATTCAGGTAAGACACACTGATCCATTAACGAGCGTGTCTTATAATGTGAACATGGAGTGCCCAGCACTGCCAGACAAGATGGGCTCCCTCCTCTCTCCTCCCTCTGTGCACCTAGTTCCTTCTCAGAATTCCTCCTTTGGCTGTGGGAATTCTTCCTTGCTTCTGACACCTCAGGCTTACTCTCTGGGCCCAGGCCTCTCAAAGTGGTTTGTAACAATGTTCCTTGTTAAATGCACTTTATAAATAAAATCGAATCAATTCTTATTGCCATACTTTAATATTGAAGAGGTCAATACATTTCCGCTTCTAATTTGGTCAGCAGACTTGGAATCTCTTTTGTGTGTAGTTGCGTTTCCTCCTTACCAGACTTAGTGACCCGAAAATATAATTCATGAGCCTCAACACAAGATTTTATTTCTAAAGCCTTTTTTTTCTGCTTTGTTGTTTGAGATACAATGACTTTGGTGGGCATGTTTTCTTGGAGGGCCCAGTGGTTTGTTGTAGCAACCATAGACAAGGTCTTGCAATGGGTCCAGCCCATTAATGTCATATTGCGTCAAATTAATGCAGCAAACCATATTTTTGTCCATAAAAATGAATCCACATTACATTAGGGAAAAAGGTAGGCTCGAGTAGGGCTTTGGCACACTAAACCACAGTGTGAAGAATGTGTAACAAGGATGTCTACATCTTAGTAATTGATAATATTAACCCTAGAGGTTTATTGATGCTTGCACAGTTTTGAGCACAGTTCACTATTAATAGTCCACTGAGTCCCACTTGTCTTCAGCTAGTGAATCAGGACAAACCTATCATTTTTTTAGTGAAATTCCTCCAGCTTTTATAATGCGCTGGCCCTGCAGAATCGTTCATGATATCACGCCGCTTTGAACGTGGATCTCTCTGTGCGTGGCAGTATTCGGACCTTCAGAGGGGATTGTGAACCCAGAGCAGGTCCCTGCTCTGGAGAACATCATGCCGACATGATGATGTCAGCAGCTGATGAGCTCCCTGAATGTGACAGGCTGGGTTACCAAGGAAACGACACATAATTGCACACGGTTACCTCGCAGCACTTAAGAGCGGGAGAGATTGATAGCCGTCGCCTACCATAGGCAGGCACTGAATGAGAAATTAGCACTGAAGGAGGACATTTGTTATAGACTTTCTATAAATGTTTTTAAATGTTTTGCATAGCATTGTAAACAAAGTATTGTACAAATGTTAAAATGTTTTCATATTTTTGTTCTTCCACACAGATGTTAATGACTTATATACATCATTACTTACGTGAGCATTTTTTTAATATAAATGTCCTCATTACCAAGCCACATAATTGATTACCTGTATCCAGTTGAAGCAGGTTGTTCCATATGGAAAGGCTGAGCATTTGAAATCAGCGGGACGGGCCGATACGAATATCTTCCATGCAGCGGTGTGCATATACAATGATAGTCAGGCTTTTAGGGATTTTCTTTTGTAGGTTTTAGGCAGGTTGTGAACCTTAGTTGAGTAAGACAGACAACTTTTTGTATAGAAATGGGAATTGGGGCTTTGATCTCCTGCAGCCCTTTGTAAATCGCCCTCTCAGAAATCAGGAGACCCCGTCAAGTGGCCCCACAGCACTGGGCCCTTAATGACCCCCCCTCCACCTACAGGATGATGGATGGTTCGGGTGAAGGCAGAGGTGTTGTATGAGGGCCTGAGCAGATAAGACGTATTCTACTTTAAGGGACATGCTGCAGGGGCGGTGTAAATCGGACCTGACAGGCTGTAGGCTGGCGAGCTCTGAGGTGGCAGATTAGGCGGAGCCTACTGAAGTAACACAGGGCAAATTGGGATTTTATACTGCCCCGTGGTTTGGCTGCACTGAATTGGGGCTATCAGTATACAGCCTGCGCCTTCTGTGAGCTCACTTCCTGTATCACACTCCAGTGTGGGCTCAGGATGTGCACGAGTACACAGTGGTCACACTTAGAATGACCTTGCTGAGCTCTTCCTACATTGCATTGCAAAGAGAAGGATTCAGCATTTCTGTTTATTAAAAGGAGGCTGTCAGGCCCCCTGCCCCACCCACGCATGCTGCTATAAATAATTTCCCGTGTTGTCATGAGGCGTTCAGCCATGGACCTGGCGGTGTCTGTTAGCGTGGAGGGTGCTAAGTGCGTTACGCCTAGCTGCATGACTGCCGCTTTGATCCGCTGGAGAGTATATTTCTCACTGGCTGATATTTTACTGGAGAATTTCAGCTCAAAGGTACGGCAGCAGGTTCTTTTCTCAGTATTTTTCTGGGTTAGAAGAGTTGGCTTTAGCTCTAGCTGCTAGATTTACCTACTGCCCTCTAACTTTGTGATTTAGACCCTTAGCTGGGGGAAAATACACTATAAATGTGGATAAAACAGCAGAACAGGAGGAAGAGCTTAGATGCATCATCAGTAGATACTCATGCCCTGCCTCAGGCTACAAACCTGCCCAACTAGTCTCTTATCGTCTCTCTGTCCGCTAGGGCAGTGTTTTCCAACCCGGTCCTCGGGGGCCCCCGGACAGTCCACGTTTTTGCTCCCTCTCAGCTCGCTGCCAAACAGCACACAGTGGTCTGAGGACAGGGATGAGCAAAAATGGAGACTGTGTGGCAGGGAGCTGGGAGGGAGCAAAAATGGGTACCGTCTGGCAGGGAGCAAAAATGTGGACTGTCTGGCAGGGAACTGGGAGGGAGCAAAAATGTGGACTGTCTGGCAGGGATCTGGGAGGGAGCAAAAATGTGGACTGTCTGGCAGGGAGCTGGGAGAGAGCAAAAATGGGGACCGTCTGCCAGGGAGCTGGGAGGGGCTAAAAATGTAGAGTCTCTGGCAGGGAACTGGGAGGGAAGAAAAACATGGACCCTCTGAGGGTCCATGGACTCCTTGATGTAAAAACTGTTCCATATTGTAACAGTTTCCTTGAGTGGGGCAGCACACGGAGAATCATGGTTGGTAGTGAGCCTAACGGCACCATCAACTGGCTGAGGCATCATGCTAATGTTAGCAAACGCTCTGTTTTCTTACTTTTAAGAACATACTTGCTAAAATACATAAATAAATATGTAAAGTGATTGTTGGTGCCTTGGAGTGGCACGGTGGTGCAGTGGTTAGCACTGTTGCCTCACACCTCTGGGATCAGGGTTCACGTCTGTGCCTGGGTTCCA
>JAAGVU020000008.1:5334583-5344758 GCA_011763525.2 Mormyrus iriodes | reverse complement strand
GTTCTGAGATGTGGTTGTGCCCCCACCCCCCCCCCCCCCCAGGACAAGCGGAAGGGACACATGCGGAAGCACCCCGGCGGGAAGCCCCACCCCTGCACCCACTGTGGTGCCCCCCCCCCCCCCCACCCCCACCCCACTGTCTGCGCTGGAAGCAGAGGCTTCTCTCAGATCCCAGAGTCCCAGCTCTCGCGAGGGATCATATTTCCGTTTACCATCCCCGTAGTATAAAAGGTGGCCCAGATCTGCTGCTTATTAATTTACTTTCCCCAGTGCTTATACTGACACTCAACTGCCTATACTAGGGGGGGCTGGTGAGAGTTTTTTTTTTTTTTTGCTGAGCTGAAGCTATCTTAACTAAAATTCCTTTTCAAATTAAATTTAAATGACCCCCTAAGCTCATAAACAGCGGGTCTCCTGACAGCCTAATTCATAATTTAGCAGTAAACCGGGGACTTGCGGATGGCATTGGCGATGTTAAACGCGGCAGTGTGTATGGAGAGAGGAGCGTCTCTTCGCTCGTTCACATTCCCTGCTCCCGAATCCTCCATGTCTGGAGTCCAGAATGAGGGGATGGAGATGCAATGGCCAAGACTGTTCCTCATCTGTAGCTTTCAGAAGGATTCCACTTTGTTCATTTGTTAATTTAGTACCTTTTTGAAATTGTAGAGGAAGTCTGAGGAAGTGGGATAGTCTATATCAGTGTAAATGAAAATTCACTGCCACTCTTCAACAATATGAACCGGAAGTAGCTGGTAATCTGACTGCCTTTGCAGTTTTGCGCTGATATCCGAAGAGTCCATTTTAGAAAAGGGAACAGAGAAATGATCCAGTCCTGGCAGGTTCCCCTGGGCACAGCTCGGTAATATATGTGCATTTGAGTGTGTGGGAGGTGTGTGTGTGTGTGACAGAAATGTGGGAGTCCAGCTCCAGTTAAAGGCACCGATTGCTCCGCTGTTAGGTAATCCCGAACCGCTGGAGTCTGATAAAGCCTTTATCGGGATGTTGTTTATCGATTCTTCTTTCGTACGGAATCTGTAGCTGTGTTTTTGGACCGCCGTGGCGCTGCCCCCTGCGGGCCGTCTCCGGATCCTCTTGAAGCCGGATGGTGGTAAGCGGGTGGCGGGAGGAAGGACGTGCTCAGAGGTGCTGCCAGCGCGTCAGTCTCCATTTCCAAGCCCTCACAGTTCTTGCTGCCATGCGATTCTGCTGCTTCTACAAAGGGCCTGAGGCTCAAAGGGCTAGTGGTGGGGGGGGGGGGCAGCACTGCACGTCAATAAACCCGATTTACGGCAGGTCGAGATGGCTTGGGGGAGGGGGCATAGCAGACAAACAGGCAGTCGCATGATAGATGCGACCGTCATTACTTATCTCATGTTTTTGTCTAAATCAACTTACACTAATTTATATAGTAGGGGATTTTACCACGCAAGTTGATTTACTCGTTGTTAAGTTTCGAGGGCTTCTCAGGTTGCACGTCCTTGACTACTATACCCCCTGGTGGCCAAATTAGGAATACTTCACTTGAGTCACTTGAAAATGAGGAGTCAGTTAGTGTGTGTGGATGGGTATGTGGAGTGTAGACAGAAAGTGTGTGCTGGTGTGGAAGAGCTGGTGTGAGGATTGGGCCACCTTGAAAGAGGTTGCCATATTGCTGGAATTGACGGATGTCATGGGACAGGAAGTTAAAGAACATCTGTGCAGGAGAAGGGTCGGGTGAGGCTGACACCTCCACACATGGTGAATGATCACTTGTTCCTCTTTTTCAAAGTATGGGGGGGAGGGGGTGGGCCGAGTTCTACTGTCGGCTTCCAGAAAATAAATCAGGACACATCACACACATGAACCCTGGAATGGATGGAGGAGGTGATGAAAATGGGTAAAGGAACAACAGCTGAAGATGGACCCTGCAGTGGCATTTTGAGATTGTACTGTCTGCAGCAGGAGTTAGCCCTCCTCTGACAAAACGTGCAGAAGGAGGGGGCTGATTTCTGGGGGGTTATTTATCACGGGTCAGAGGGGGCTGTCTCTGCGGTCTCCGGCACGGTCAGTCGGCAGGGAGTCTGACAAGTGTATGATCTGGAGAAGCTTTGTCTGTCGCATGTCCTCAGCTGATGATGGTGGCCACCTGCCCTGCAGCTCCTGTTAGCCACAGCCCTGATGGGTTTCGCCGTCTCCTCTGGGCCCACCCTCATGCACTGGCTGTGAGACCCCGCAGAACGACTCCTCCCTGGTGGCCAGGGAGCCAGACACAAGCGTGCCGGTGATCTGTGTTGGCGGTTACTGGGCATCACCCCGGCGCCACCATGGGGAGGAGTAAATGATGTGTGAAACGTGCACCTGTTCAAACAGGAACAGGAAGTTGCTCTCACATATCCCATAAGTCAGTGGGGCAGCCGGAGGAGGTGGGAGTGCAGCTCTGTAGGGCCCGTGTCCCGCCCTGCTGAATTCATATCAGTTACATCAACTCGCTAATCAATCAGATTTCCGTTAATATAATGCGCTTTCATGAGCAGACGTGCTTCACAAACACCATGGGCCTCAGACACTGAATGTCGCCTTCAGCTTTCTACTTCATCCCTGCGTGTTTGTTCTTCACCATTTAATCACCAAAGTCTGCAGAGAGTCAAACCCGCCATGACTTTTGAGAATCTCTGAGGTCAGAATGCCTGTCAATGAAGGTGTGCTTTTAGCCTTATCAAAATTGTTTGCAAAAATAACAGATAAACACATTTTGGGACGAGATAAGTGGTAGGAGACCTAGGTTGCTGTATAGACTAATTCTGACTGCTGCCAGTTCTCCCCAAATACAGTAGAATAAATTGATGTGTTGGGTTTACACGTGAAATAGTCAATCAAGGGTTGTGGACTTGATGGATTGCATTAGCCACAATGCATCCAGCACATGGATTCTGTTCACTCGCGTTGCGCCCTGGAAGCCGTGGAGCCTCACCGCGGTCTCTGTGGGTTCGGATTAATCCCCGGCTACGCGCTAAATGCCTTCATTTAGGACGCGGCCGGACTCCCGCCGCCGAGGATGTGGGGAGTGGAAACGAGCCAGCGAACAGGGCTGCACTTTGTGACGAAAGGAGCCCATACAGCACAATACCTTCTTTAATGAAGTGGGGCTTTATTTTCCATTTGTACAATTACAGCTACACTGGAAATCTTTGTTTTCACATATCCTATTGTGACACACACACACATGAGAGCAAAGCTGGGGGTTGGAGCACTGGGTCAGCCATTTACAGTATGTAGTACCTTTGGAGCATTTTGGGGGGGGTGGTGGTAGTTAAGGGCCTTGCTTCACCCATGTGTATTTTACTTCTTCCGTTCTAAATTCTAGATTCTATAGAATTTATCCTCATTTTGAAAATGGACTGGGGTAACTTCAACCCCAAAAATAATACAGGGGTTAAGAACCCAACGGAGATGTGACTATCTGCCAAGCACGGGATTAAAACCAGCACTCTTCTGGTCACAGACACATGTAAACCAGGCGTGACAGATAAATAATTGCACAATGGATTTCTTTAAAAGCTTTGCCTCTTTGGTGTGGTGGAGCTGTCTGGGTGTTTAATGGTTTATTAAACATCAAAGTAAACATTATTTCCTACTGTACGCCACGTCTGTATGGCCGGGACTCCCCGGAGACGTGGTGTGTTGGGCTGACGCACTTGTGACGCCCCGTGAGGTTTTCACGACTGAAACCTTCACTGTTTCACGTCTGTGCAGCCCCGTAATTTCTGATAGAGGACATCATTGCACTTCTGTCAGCGGCATAAGGACTATAATCGCAATTTCATTCCAGACACAAGTTAATAATTAATTAACGTTTCTGTGCTTAGTTACATAAGGGTGCCTGCGATGAAACAAGTCTGGAGCAGAGTGTCACCTGTAAGCCATCTCACCATCGTTATGGCAGGTATTAATATGCTTCTCATCATGTTTCATCTATTTGTGTATCATGTATCTATAAAGGCAATAAAAACAGGTACAAATGATTTAGTCTTCAAACACACCATTAAAGTGTTTGGGGTGAGAAATGTGTTTACATTTGTCCCGAAAAGGGACCCTTCAGAAGGATAAAGCCTCGAGCCTTCTCTTGGTGACAGCAGTGACCTACGCCCGTAGCCCGGCTCACCACCGAAGGTCACCGGTTAGTCCAGTGTGGGTCTCCTTGAACATGACAGGAAACTTTTTGTGGAAAAACCAAATGTAACTTAAAATAACCTGGTTGCATAAGTATGCACTCTCCTTAAGTAATACTTTGTTGAAGCATCTTGTTACACAGTCTTCCATCTTTTTGGGTAAGAGCACATTTTGATCTGGCAACTTCCTTGAGAAAAGCTTCATATCCCTCAAATTGCGAGGGGATGCCCCATGCACAGCCATCTTCAAGTCATCCCACAGGTCTTCAGTAGGATCTGGGTCTGGGTTCTGACTGGGCCATTCCAAAACATTGAGATTCTTTGAAGACACTCCTTTGTTGACCTGGATTTCTGCTTTTGGTCTTTATCCTGTTGGAAGGTGAAATTGTTCTTCATGTTCTGTCTTCTAACAGGCGCCTTCAGGTTTTGTGCCGAAATAGATTGGAATTTGGAGATATGCATGATTCCCTCTACCCTGACTAGAGCCTCAGTCCCAGCTGAAGAGAGGGCGCTCCATCTTATGAGTCTGCCTCCACCATGCTTTACCATGGGTGTGCTGTCCTTCGGATGATGAGCCAAACATATTTTTTTGAATTATGGCCAGTAACGTCTACCTCAGTTTCAACACACCACAACACATTTTGCCACACGTCACGTTTTGGGTGACTGGATACGTGTTTTGGCAATTTTTTTGGTCGGACTTGGATGGTATTGCAAGAAATGGCTTTCATCTTGCCACCCTGCCCCACAGCCCAGATGTGTGAAGATTAAGGGAGATGAGTGTCACATGCAGGGAGTGACCAGTGTTTGCCAGGGGTTCCTGCAGCTCCTGTGCTGCTGCTGTAGGCCTCTTGGAATCCTACCTGCAAAATTTTTGTCTTGTTATTCCATTAATTTTGGGGGGACGTCCTGTTCTTGGTGATGTCACTGTGGTGCCCCATTTTGTCCACTCGTTATTGATGGCCTTCAGGGTGTTCCATGGTACTTGTAATGCCTTGGAAATTCCTTTGTGACCTTCTCCTGATCGGTACTGTTCCACAGCGAGACTGCATAAATCAGGGGTCTCCAACTCCAGTCCTGGAGAGCTACTATCCAGTAGGTTTCCTATTGTACCTATCTTCTGATGAGCCACACCTGTTCCTGGTATTTACCTGTGAACAGGTGTAACTCATCAAAGTTAAGTAGGAAAGAAAACCTACTGGACAGTAGCTCTCCAGGAACGGAGTTTGAGACCCCTGCAGTGTAACCATAAAAAGAGCTGATCTTCATTTGGAATTAATCACATGTATGATAATTACTTAGGAACATGAGTTTGAACGTGATTGGTTGATCTTGAGCACAGACCCCCATGATGCGCCATCATGAAAGGGCGTGAATACGTTTATAACCTGGTTGTTTACATTTTTTTATCCTTTTCTTTTCCCCAAAAAGTTTTTGTTTGTTTTTCACTGGAATTTTGCTGGTTGCAATATCACATTAAAGGTGTGAAAATATCTGACATGATTTACTCCGGTTTCATTTTTTACATCACAAAAGCCTGTAATTTTAACAGGGGTTTGCTGGCTGTTTAGTATCTGCCGTAGAAGCATGTGGACATGGTGTCATTTGCACTGATTTTCACAAGGAATCAGAGAAACGTGTCAGAGCTGAGAGACTGTTTTGCCCCAGGTTTATTTTGGGAGGAGGTCAGAGGGCTGGAGAAGCAGAAGGGGAATCCTTACATCCTTGTCTTTGAAAATGTATTTTGAGACCTCTGGCAGCCATATTTAATGCACAGGAAAGACGCGGTTAGAGAGGTGATTGAAGTGCGTGCATCTGAAGGGCGGCTAAGCATGTGAGCTCTCTGAAACACCGCAGAGAGTCTGCAGCTGGGCCAGACCAGCTCCCTCTCCCTCCCTCCCTCTCTCTCGCTGTCCCTCCCTCTCTCTCTCTCGCTTGCTCACGCAATCCCTCCTGCTGATTCACTCAGAACCTTACTCAGTCAGTGTAATGCAGTTTGAATATCAGAATTTATGCAATGTTTTCCTGCATAAAATAGAAACTTTAAAAGGTTAAGAGAACTTTTGGGAAATCCATCCATCCATCCATCCGTTCATCCATTCATTCTTCCATCCATCCATCCGTCCATTCATTCTTCCATCCATCCATCCGTCCATTCATTCTTCCATCCATCCATCCGTCCATCCATCCATCCATCCATTCTTCCATCTGTCCAGCCGTCCATCCATTCATCCATCCATCCATTCTTCCTTCCATCCATCCATCCATCCATCCATCACTGCTTATCCAGTGCTTATTGCACTGAGCCGGGAGCTTATCCCAGGATGCACAGGGTGGTCTGGCCATACCCTGATTTTACATTATATATTCTTAGAGATTTCTAAGAATACATTTGGCTACATGCTGATTTTCTTTTCCCTGCATTTCAGGTTTGTGATGACAGATGTCCTGCCTGAGAGAAATCTATGTCTTGACTACTTTCCTCCAGTCACGCAGCACTGAGAGTCGAATGCAATCGGCCGGCGACAAGCTTCAAAGATGGCTGTTCGTCAAAAGACCAATTTATTTGCTATTAGGTCTAAAAGCTGGTGTTGTTCAGACAAATCTTCTGACATGGTCTAGTGATCGGCCTGGAGAAAAGGCACCATTACGGCAGATCTTTGGATGAATGAAAAGCTGCCACTAATTGTACCTTTTTTGTTGTGCTAACCTGACTCTCAGACTGGAATGAATGATATATGTATTTAAGTGTTACTAGGTAGATGTCAGCCTCTATGGTACTTTTAAGATAAAGAAATGAGTGATATATTGGTGGGTGGGCAGCAATTATAAATCACGTATGAATCGCCTACTTTTCATTAATAAATAAAGCTTTTCATCCACTTCAGATCATGGCTAGGACTTCATGGCTGAATGCTAATGCTATTTAGCACCAGTAAGCATGCTGCAGTAAGTGATGCTGAGATGTAGGTTTGCGATAAACATCATTCAGGTCAACAGGAGGGAACTTCTGCTCTTTTCCTGAGATTTTCATACACTGGAAAATTCTTATTAATGGTCCTACTGCATCAACCTCAATGAAGGAGGCCCAACCTAGCCGGCCTAACTTAATAGGCCTATCTTAGCAGGGCTAATCTAGCAGGCCTAACCTAGCAGGGCTAATCTAACGGCCCTAAATTAGCAGGGCTAACCTAGCAGGCCTATCCTAGCAGGTCTAACCTAGCAGGCCTATCCTAGTAGGGCTAACCTAGCAGGCCAATCCTAGCAGACCTAACTTAGCAGGCCCATCCTAACAGGCCTGTCCTAATAGACCTAACCTAGCAGACTGGCAAGACTTATGAGGTCCTGGCATCAGGTTCATGAGATGCGCTATTGCTTTCAACAGGCCCTTTTCAAATGCTTAACGAGTACATTAACTAGGCCGCATTACAAGCATGCGTAACGAGAATGACATTATTTTAATCACTCAGCCATATTTACTAATGACTATATGCTTGTGAAGTAGTGTTCCACAGTAATGAACTTCATTTTGAAACAGGATTAGGGGTGAATTAATTATCCTCATGGTTGCAAATGTAGCATTTTTAAGTACATTATTATTTACTTAATACTCAGGAGATGTTTTGTATGTAAGAAAACATGTTAATAACTTTTTTCTTTAACTATTGACCAGACAACCCTCCCCATATGGCCTAGAAAGATTTTCTTTTAATTACTAACTGACCCTCGCTGCAGGTTCTTCTGAACTCCCAAAGTTTCCATCACACCTCCTTCCAGAGCACCCCCTGGTGCCTGCAGATTCCTCTGCCTGTGTTTTTTATGTGCAAGGACTTGGACATACTAAACGTACCAATCTGCGTAAGCCTGATGTATACAGGGCATGTGTGCACATGAGGGCACAGACCAGTATGTGAGCACACTTGACGTGTCACATGACTGGGAGCTAACTGCACAACTTGCGCCGGTCCACCTTGTCATTATGGATGACCATCTTCCTATAAAAAGGTAATTTCATCTCTCCAGTTGCCGCTCTCCTACTTTCATCCGACTCTCCAAGATTTTAACGCTGTTACCTCTGCTGAATTAACTGCCCACATGAGCAAAAGCAGATTTAAACAAAAGCTCGTGGTCGAGTCATTCTGAGATGTATAATTATCCCCATCACTCAGACGCTGCTGAACTGACAGGCGTTTGCCGCAGATATATAATTTACATAAACAATTTCAAGGCAATAACAGCAATCGCAAAACAGTCTTATTGACAGATCTTATTGAAAAAATGCTTCATTTGATTGCTGTTGATCAGTTCTTGAATTCACTGAGTATTTAAAAGGGGCATCTAAGATTATTATCATTAAGTGTATTTACTGGCACCATCTTGATTTCAACTGAGCTTTTGAGCAGTGAGAACCTGTTTTAATAGAGACCTGTGTAACTACACAGTATGGCAGAGTGGTGACCTCTGGTGTATATGTGAAGTTTGCAATCTCTCCCTGTGTTTCATGTGGTTTTCGTCTCATACACCGAAGGTATGTTTCAGATGAGCTTGTGTGCCTAAATGTTCCATAGTCTGACTGTATGTGGAGTCCAGACCTACTGTGAGGAACCTTCTGCAGGAACTGTGGGAAATAGTTGGATATGATCATGCAGTCAGCCCTTCACATTAGCAAGGCTTAGAGGCAGCAGATGCCCACAAATGTGAACATTTGCAAATAATTCTCGGGCACCTCTAACCTCAACCCATAACAGTCTGCTAGCCTAAAAAATAACATGTCTATTACCAGTTTCTAAACAAACACAACTGAACTATACACTCTGTATGTTAAATTACTTTGTCATTTCCTATCAAGACATTTTTATATTATATACAAACTATGTTATGCCCCTGTATGTTCCTACAAACTAAGTTACTACAAAACACGCTGGGAACACTACGATTTGGACTCATTATCAAAAATGTGAAATTTGCGGTGCTGAAAAGTTTAAAAGTTACTCTGAGAAACGTGAGATTCCACGGTCACAAAGACAGCTAACGTGTGAGGGAGGCTGGTTGCCAAGACAAAGATGCGTGGCGTACCCAAACCGAGACTTTTAATATTATAGTTTTTTTTTACGATTGTTTTCACACCTGTCTCAATACCATGTCCACTTTATCAAAACTCGTCATGCAGTGTGCTTTATGAAACACACCTGAGCACATCAGTTAACCTTTGGTGCAAAATGCACTTCAACCACCAGAACACTTCATGATTCATGCTGCCATAATTATGTCATGGGCTCTGTCCCTTGACACCACTGTGTCACTCACTGTACACATTGCAAAATTTTCAGTGTCACTCATTTCTCTATTTATGGGAATGCTTTTGCATAAAATATACATTTTCTTTTTTGCAAATTCCAGCCTGGTTCTTCTCTGTCTCTCATTAATGAAGGGCTTCTTCCTTGTTTTATGGGTCTTCAGTCCTGCTTCTAAGAGCTTGATATGAACTGTCCTAGCAGTGCACTTCACACCACTTAATGTGTCCCATTTTTTTTGAAGGCCACTTGATGTCATCCTCCGATTCATGAGGCACTGTCGGATAAGTTGACGGTCATCTCTGCCATTAGAATGTGGCTTCTGCCCTCTAGCTGGCTGGTTTCTGGTCGTTCCCAGTGTGTCCCGCTTCACCTTATTCTTGTGTACTGCTGTCTTAGAAACTCTGAGGCTGGAAGCAGCCTGCCGCTCAGTGTAACCTTCTGCCAGCAGAACCAGGATTAAACCAGGACTTAAAAATGCCGATTTAAAAAAAATATATAGTCGTATCATGAGCTGTATTGTGTGTTTCCATGTCCTCTGCTTTTGTATAGTAGTGTTGCGATGCAAAATAAAAAAAACACATACAGCAATAATAGTGGAAAAATCTCTTCAGTGACAACTACATCAACATTTTATCTATATATACTATATGGACAAAAGTATTGGGACACCCGGCCATTACACCTACGGGACCATTTATGACATCCCCTTATAAATCCATAGGCTTCAGTA
>JAAGVU020000008.1:5274524-5334483 GCA_011763525.2 Mormyrus iriodes | reverse complement strand
ATTCTAGTTCATCCCAAAGGTGTTCAGTGGGGATGAGGTCAGGGCAAGTTCCTCCACACCAAACTCACCCAACCATCATCTTTATGGACCTTGCTTTGTGCACTGGGGCACAGTCCTGCTGGAACAGAAAAGGGCCTCCCCCAAACTGTCCCCACAAAGTTGGAAGCATAGAATTGTCCAAAATGTCTTGGTATAGTAACAAAGCCACAAACTAAATAACTGAATGATCTTTTGCTAAAATCAGAATACTCCGTCTTACAGATTTTCTCAATTGCTTATGCACATTTCCTAAAACATACTTTAACTAACATTCGCCAGACTGTAAGAGCATTTCTCAAGACCATTCATGCGTATAGCACAACACTATGGTTTAGCTGCAAAAGCCTGTAAGTTACCCAAAACTCTTAATTTGTGCTTCAAAAGCAAATAATTCCACCAATGAATTAGTCTGTGCTGCCAAAATGAAAAGTACAATCTGCATCGTTTTAACCATGAAAGACAAAGTGCTCAGATATATTGTCAAAATGTCAGTGTGAGTGACGCTCCTGAGATCCACAATTCTGAATGAGTTGGTTCCCACTTTCTCATTGTCACTGACTGATCATTTTTCTTTAGCAAACTGATTATTCATGCAAACTGATACTTATTCATGTCAAAGACACCAGTTTCACCATTGCAAGGTTCTCCATTACAGTATGTAAAGTTCACTGGCAGGAGAACCGCTCGCATGCACAGAGAACTTATGTAGATTTCAAGATACAGTACAATAGCAAACAAAATAGCCACACAACATCGTACAGTATAACACAAAAACAGCAAAACATAATATAATAAAAGGACGACAAAATGAAAACAAAAGCATGTACTGTGTGAACCAAAAACACAACAATGCCATATCACTGCAATTTATGATACATATTTTTATAGTAAATCATTTAAAAATCTTGGTTAATGGTTTTGCATGTGGTGACTAACACGATGGTCACTTACATATACAGTTTTGTGTAAAATTATTACAATGGGAAATTACATAATCTATTTTAACCAACGAGAGTGGGGTAGGTAGGTAAGGAGCAGGTGCTGTTTACAGAATGTTGCTGCACACACCACATGACAAACCACCTCAGCGATGAGAACCTGAGTGCAGCCATGCGGTGGGTGATACCGCAGCACCACACTAGTCCGAATGGACCAGTGCGAGTTTTTTTTCAGGGGCTGGAGTGCCAATCCTGCCACCAACCCCCACGTTTCCCTGTAAATTGGAGAACCTCCTCGCAGGGCTGGATGTAGATTAATGTCATACCCAGGATGAAGCAATTGCAGGTTAAAGTCCTTGATCAAGGACCACATGGAGTAGGATCACTCCTGGCATTCACAGGATTTGAACCAACAACCTTCCGATTGCTGGGACAGAGCCCTACCCTCAGAGCCACCCTGACTAAAGTGACTGAAAATTGTGCCAAATGATGAAAATCGTACAAACCCATTTACATATATAAACTACAACATTTGGAAATTTGTGTGAAGCAATGAGAAATGATGTTCTGCTGTGCAGAAATGACATTATGGTGTGGGGATTACACTCGCTGTTTTGCAAATGTTAATTGTAATTTGATAAATGCTCCAAAGAAATCGAGGACAAACTGTAATTCAACCATATGTATAATTTGTCAAAATGCAGCATCTTTCCATTTATAGTGATCTAATTTTTTTTGAGGTTTTGAGATGAAAGTTAACTTGAAAAGTTTTGAAGAGAATATATATAAAAGTCTGCAAATCTGCTGCGGTTGTACAATTTTGCTGGTGTTGAACGATGACAGAGAGGTACTCACGAATTTTGAAGGAAGTGGTGATTGAATGCATTTTGTATCCAAGCAATGCAAAAGGATACACTGTTTAGTTCACATGATATGATACTGATATGATGCATTTGTTAAGTGTTTTAAAAATATCACTGATATTTATATATTATTTGATTTTCTGTGACGGACGACGTGCTGGCACAGTCTTTAGTGCTGTTACCTCTGGGACCAGGGTTTCCGCCCTGGGTATCTGCCATGACTCCGTGTGTGGAGTTTGCACGTCCTCCCCACGTCATCGTGGGCTCTCCTCCGGATACTCTGGATCCCCCCCCCCACAGTCTGGAAACATGCTGAGGTTAATAGGAGTTACTAAATTGCCCAAAGATGTGACTGGTGTGTGAGTGTGCCCAGTGGTGCGTTGGCACACCATCCCAGGTCGTTCCCTGCCCTGTACCTGTAGCCTCCAACAGAGGATCTGGAACCCCTTCAACCCTGAATAGGACAAGCAATTACAGAAAATGGATGGATGGATGGTTTTATGAATCATTTTGTGTGAGCTGAATCATTTTCAGTATTGTTTTTGGCTTATGCATCCTGCTGACGTTTCTGTGATCTTTCTGCAAGCTCCAGAAATGTTTCCAGGGAGAGGGTCTGGGAATGATGTTTATGTGTGCGGTGACCTGCAGCCTTGGCAACGCCCCCTAGCCTGATGCTGGGTGTCAGAGGATGGCGACAGGGGCCTCGGCAGGTGGAGGACAAGGGGGGGAGGTGAGGGAGAGCGGGTGGCTGATGGATGGGTTTCTGGCTACGCATTATTAAACCCAATAAAGGGATTCCTCCTCAGCATTCCCTGGAAATCTCGGGATAAAACATTCATATCCCCCGTATGATGTCTGTTTGTTTGGTGTGACCCCCCCCCACCCCCCACTTGGCTTTGCCGTGAGATGAGACGTGCTCGTCAGTTCCCCTCCAGCATGAAACTCGCCCGTGTTGCCGTGGCGTTTCTTGCCTGCCACCTTAGTCGGCAACATTACTATGTGTGCCGCATCACCGCCGGACGATGAGGTCACCTGTTTTTCCATGGAGTCACGTGGCCCCGCCCAGCCGCCCCGCCGCTGGCTTGGCAGGACGCCGATGCCGCACCCTGGTGAACCCGCGAGGAGGCGGTGATTAATGAGGAGGGAGTGCCGAATCCCTCCACCGCCGCAAGCTCGGTGCTGGGGGGGTGGGCTGTGGAAACGGGCTGGGCCGCCTCGCTGTTAGTGGCTGAAGTGTCAGCGAGTTGTTGACTCCAGCCGCCTGATGGGCTTTGGGGAGCCGGCTGCCTATGCCGCTGGCATACACCGAGATATCCCGCCTCTTCTGGCTGAGAGCCGACTCTATCGGCACATAAGAGGCCCGTGCAACTGAGGGCCCCCTAGTCTGCTTGCATGCGGTGGGGGTGAGCCTCTCCCGTGTGTATCGATCAGGTGACCCTCCTGATCTCCGACGGACTCCATCGTCTCCCCTCTCCTGAGCTCTTCTGTGCCTGCGATGGTGAATTGCAGCTGTGCATGCATTGGTGATGATGCAGAAAAGAACAGCCCCATGGGTAGGGGGACGTGAAAGCTGATCAAACCGCGAAGATGTTGCAGCGCGTATGTGCCTGTGAGTGTATGTGTGTGTGCATGTGTATTTGTGTGTGTGGGTGGGTGGGTGTCTGTGTATGTGCATGAGTGTGTGTGAATACGTGTGTGTGTCTGTGCGTGTGTATGTGTGTGTCTGCATGTGTGGGTGTCCGTCTGTGTCTGTGTATGTGAGTGCGACTGCATGTCTGTGAGGGTCTTTGTGCACGTGTGTGCACGTATCTGAGTGTGTTTGTGCATACTTGTCTGCGTGTGTGTGTGTGTGTGTGTGCGTGTGTGTGTCTGCGTTTTGGTGGTTTGGGGGTTCAGGCACTTAATTAAAACTGGAGTTTGGGGAAAAAAAAGTGAACAAAACAGGCGTGTGTGTACCTCTGCATGACTGCTATTGTATCAAGCCTTTTTAGGTAATGTAATTAGGGCAAATCAACTTACTGTGAGTTGTGTGGAGGCACAGACGAGTTGTGTAAATATACAGAGACCTCAAAACTGTTACAGTACTTTTCCCAGTAGATGTACTGGGAGTTGTAGGAGAAGCTGTGATTTAAGGTAGCTGATTGTGTAGGCTTACTACTGGGTTAGTTTCCATAAAAATAAAAAGGGTTATATTGAGAACATATTTCTAAGTAATAACTTATTCTCACAGCTATGAAAATAATAAATTGGTCTTTTAATGTAATTACCAGTTTATTTTGTAATAAATGCGAAGCATATTGAAACACGAATAATCATGTCTTCAGTCTGTGATTTTTATGATGGAAGAATGGCTTGCTGAAGAAAATTATCAATGACAACTAAACAAATTGTAATCAAATAATAAAAATCTTCACAAAGTGCCTCAAGTGCATATGAGCTTTGAAAAATGTTCATTAAAAGCAGGATATTTTGTGCTTGTCCCATACGACTGGACACGAGTCTTTGGTTTCTAAGCAACCCAGCAGAGTTGCAGGTTGCAGTAGTGCCCAGCTTGTGATTGGCTGGAGGAAGGTCGGGCCCGGCCAGAGCCTGTCGCGGTGCTCCGAGGGGTGTGAGTTAGGGCTGATTCTCGTGGTTCCACTTCCTGTCTTCCATCGTCACAGTCGCCGCTTGGGATTTCATACTGCCATTCTGGCATCAGGTTCCTGACTTTAATTTCGCTACAAACCGTCGCCTTCGGTTCCTGGCTTAATGTGTAATACAGACCCTCCTTTATACTGGTGGCGACGGATACATGATGGTTGGGTAAATGCTGCTGGAAGCTGCGCTCCCATTGGTCTGCCATGAGAGCTTTGATCTGGAGCCGTGTTATTGATCTGGGAGGGCCGTGGGCTTCAGGCGGTATGATGAAGGGCCTTTGCGGACAGACAGAAAGGCCTCAGCATCAATCTCTCCGCCCACCGGGAGCACTGAGACGGGATCCGGCGCCTGGTGGTCCGCTGTGCTACCAGCGAGGCTCCGTTTACTGGGGCCTTGTCGTGCCTCTCTGGCTAACTTCCACACTTTCATGTTTCTGGCCACGCAAAGATTTGGTGCCACTCCAAACAGAATGTTTTGGTTCTTTGAGCCCTGTCCCACCCTTCTGTAGCTCAGCAGGTACAGTACTGCCTTTGCAACTTTGAGGTGCTGGCTTTGAATCCTTAGGTGCTCATGTAAATCGTAAACCTTCCCTTCACTAGTTAGATAAATGCTTCAAAAAATGTAAATAACTGATCCCCTGTTTATTCTGAGGGGGAAAAATCTGGCTTTTCTTGACATGGCCAAAATGCAGGTACCTGTATGGTTCTCCTGCCATCCCCCCAAAGATATGTGGATGGGTGTTGATGTGACATCCTATGTCCCCTACCCTATGTCCCTTGCCCCGTGTCCCCTGCCCTGTGCCCCCTGCTTGCTGGGATTTCCCTCAGGCTCACCCTGACCCAGCGCTACCTAAGCAGCTACGGAAGATGGATGGATCACCAGGCTGGCTGTCAGTGCTCAGACACTCAACGCACATCCCTCTTTCAGACTGGAGCTGCTGTGAAAATGGCATCTCTATATCTCTATCATGCAGTGACAGATGACCATCTGTGTCTTGGACACAGAAGTAAATGAAATCCCTGAAATAACATTAAGAACACAAGATGGTGACACATAAAGACACATAAGAATGCGCTGAATAAATTTAATCTTTCCGTTGCCCTGGTGTTTCGGTTTTGCTCACTGAAGTTACAGCCCAGAACAGAGGACCCCCCCCCCCCCCTTCGAACCTTTCAGCACAGGCAGCTGAGATGTCTGTGACCCTGCAGAGAAATCATTCACCTTGGACTCCTCGTGCTGTTAAAGCTGCTCATGCATATTAGTGTGCTGCTCTATTCCATACAGTAGGGGGCACCCTTTCAAGAAGACTAGGGGATTCTTTGGAAGAGGTGGGTAGTTCAGAGAGTGAAATTCCAGACCAAGATTTAGTTTCAACCTACCAGTTGAGTACTCTGTGACTGTGACTCTTCATACTCATGTGGCTGGTTGAAACAAAATCTTGGTCTGGACTTTTACTCTCTGGACCTGCATTTCCCTCCTCTGTTATTTGGTTGCTCAATGGATCTTTTTTTGCATCCCAACTCCAAAGGTGGGGGGATCGAATTCCCCTTCTGCTCTGCTTGTGTGGTTCACGTAGTCTCCCTCTGATGTACCAGTTTCTTTCTGTGGTCCAAAGACATTAAGTTAGTGTGACGGGTGTCTTTAATCTGCTGGTAGTATGACAGTGCATATGTGCCTTGTAATGGACTGGCATCCAATCCAGGGTGAACCCCAACCTTGCTCCCTATTCTGCCTGGGGTAGGCTGCAAACCCCACCACATCCAAGTCTGGGATTAACGCTTGGAAGACAGGAAGATGAGTAGATGCCACTCTCAATTCGACAGACTGGTTTTGACGTGACTTAGGATAAACACGGCACCATTTCTGAAGAGCAAGGCGGCAGGTTAGTGAACGGTTAAACGCCTCTATGACAGAATGTCTTCCCTGTTCTCTGCCTTTGAGGTAAATCCTGGATTATCCGTGAAAGTGAGGAAATAACTTTACAATTTCTAGTCCACAGCTGAAATGTTTAAATTATTCCATGAATTTGCTGAAAATTAAATATTTATTTATTGAACAGCTTTTCTAAATAATTTCATGCTGCATTATCCTAATCCACAACAGCAATAGGATACAAAAACAGAAAGTGATTGATTTGCAGAATAATTGCAAGGAGACATTAAATAACATCACAATTACACATAAAATCAAATTACAATTAAACATTAAACAACATCACAATTACAAAAGAAATCACATTAGCTGGGCATTAAATGTATCACTATTATATATGAAATCAGATTACAATTATTAAGTGAAAGGCACTGCAATTACACATGAAATCACATTAGCTGGACATTAAAATGCATTACAATTACACGTGAAATTAGATTACAATTATACATTGAAAGACATTGCAATTACACATGACATCAGATTACAGTTAGCAGCAAACATTTTACTTGAAGACCCAGAGGAGCATATACAAAGACAACCCATAAAATTAGATGACAGAGGCTCACAGGGAGACCTGAGGGATGCTAACACCCGGACTGAGGGACGTGGTTCCAGTGGGTGGAGGGACTATGTACAGGAGCTAATCTGGGCTTGGGAGTATCTGCCGACTGCAGGATCCCTCCCTGCGTCTCTCCAGTTCTTCTTATTAGCCTGCTATTTGGAGCTCAGGCTGTCCTCAGAGCTTCATGGAGGTTTCAGAAACAGCAGTGGCTGAGGGGCTTTTGGTTGTTTAATATATTCCTGCATTGTATGAGAGTGTGTGTGTTTGTGTGGGTGTGTGTGTGTTTGTGTGTGTGTGTGTATGTGTGTGTTTGTGTGAGTGTGTGTGTGTGCATGTGTGTGTGTGTGTGTATGTATGTGTGTGTGAGTGTGTGTATATGTGTGTGTGTGTGAATGTGTGTATGTGTGTGTGTGTGAGTGTGTGCCCTATGAGGGACTGACATCCCATCCAGGATGTAACCCAGCCCCCCCTGCAACCTGTATAAGCATTTAGAAGCTGGATGGATGGATTTTTCCCCCCTGCATTCAGGTAATAAATACTGACAGTGATTCCATGTGGTGCCTGCAGAGGGAGCACTTTCTGTCACTGAAGTGACTCTCTTCCACTCTGTCCTGTGCGGCTGATTTATGGCCCTCTTCCACGGTAAATACTTCAGATGAAGTCGGCTGATTTACATATGGCCACACCCCTTTCCGTAAAAGAATTACTCCAATTTGGCCATGTGCACCAGCTGCTGTGTCAACAGTTTTTCTGTGCTGCTCCCCTGGGCGTCCTGTTAAAGTGTGTGTGTGTGTGTGTGTGTGTGTGTGTGTGTGGTGGGCAGTAGAGGAAGGGAGGATAGAAAGTATCTCTGGCTTAGGCTGGACAGTAACATGTGCTGTGCTAGACCAGGTGATCACCTTCAGCTACCCCTAACCTTAACCCTAACCCTAACCTTAACCCTAACCCTAACCCTAACCAGATGCCAGCTGACTTAACCCCCCGGAAGAATGGGACATATTGAGAAGAATTCTACCCTACTTTACAGTCAAGTTAATTTTTTCCTTGATAAACTTTTGCTGTTTTGCAAAAAACAGCAGTTTTTAACAAATGGGGATATAAAAAAACCCATAATAATAATGATTTAAAAATAGCAACAAAATAAGGGTCTCGCCTGGCCAATCCCGGTCCTGTGTGTCTGGTCTGCAGGGGTTCCCCGTATTGGACGAGTTTCTGCTGGGGATGCCGGTCTTGTCACCACGTCAAAAAACATGCAGTTAGGAGAATTGGCATCATGGCGTGTGACTGTATGTGCGGCACTCTATGTATGCTGGTCCTGCGAGGCGAAGGCAGCCCAGCCATGGTATCCCCTGCCATGTGCCCTCTGTTTCCTGGGATGGTCTCCAGGCTCATTTTGACCCAGGGGTGGAACCACGAGAGTGTATCAGTCAAGCCTCAGATCAAAAATCTCATCTGGCTTCCTTCAACGGGGTCCTGCACCGAAGTTCTCCTAGAAAGAGTTAAATGGCGTCCTGTTGCCCTTGAACCATCCGGAACACTCTACTTTCTCTTAGTTCAGACAAAATATTTGCCTTTTATCTTTGTGACATTTAGCTTCCAGTGTAGGGCACCCTGTGGGGTGTCGTGTGTGTGTGTGTGGGGGGGTAAGTACCTGGGGACTCTGGGGGGGAGGCAGAGACACAGACAAAAGGTCAGAAGCCCTCCCAACCCCCCCCCCCAAAGAACAGTAGAGGGAAGGAGAATCCACATTTCTCCCAGGACAAACAGAGAAATCTCAAGATGGAGGTAGCGTGTGAGTCGGACTGGGAGAGGCGGGTCCCTGTGGGCGGAGTCTACAGAAAGGACACACAGAGATACAGATGTTTTATTAGCTGTGCGGAGGCGGAGAGCTGACATTAAACACACAGCTCCCCAGATTTAGGCCGGCTTGTTATCTAAATATCCAGAGGAAAAGTTTGACTTCTCTGCGGTACGAATGTCTAACTGAGTCCAGCTACTCTTCACTGCGGCCCCTTGCTGTGTCTTCGGGTGAGATACATGGCCGCTGGTTTGGCTTTCATCTCTTCATTCATTTTGATTGTGCTCAGTTAATGTTCACACACCGTACTCTGTCATGTGGTTAAGCTAAGCGGCACAGAGGTACAGCCCCACAAATCTCTGCGGAACTGAATTGGCACCTGTGACCCAGTCTGCAAGTCAAAGCTTCATTGGAAAACTGCCTGTATTGAAGACCAAGACGCGAAGACCCATAACTCTAGGGTCGCTAACTCTCACACGTCTGGCGTGACACTCACGCTTTCAGACTCTCACGCTCACGCAGGAAATCTTACGGCAAATCTGTATTATTCCATTATAAACCTGAAATCAGCTACATCAAAAGCGTTGGGGTAGTTTGCAAACCCTACAGACTATTTACAAGGCAAACTGTATATACATGTAACTGTGGGTGCGTGTGTGTGCAGACTTGTCACAAATTGAAAATCTCACGCCAGCCAGCTGACCAAAGTTGGCAACCCTGTAACTCAGAGTAAGGAGCAGAACACCTGAACTTCTGAGCAATGAAAAAAGAATATGGCCTGATGAGTCATCCTTCTCCTTGCATCCCAGTATGGGCAGGGGTAATGAGCCGTATTAATGCCCCGCCCTCCCCAGTGTATTTAGGTGTACAAGCGGCCCTATCTGTTCTGTCCACAGGTCCCAGAGGCTCAAGAGTGAGACCTCTGCTCTGGTCACATGACAGAAGGCCTGTGCCCTGGTCACATGTCAGAAGGCCTGTGCTCTGGTCACATGAAAGAAGGCTCGTGACCTGGTCACATGTCAGAAGGCCTGTGCTCTGGTCACATGACAGAAGGCCCGTGACCTGGTAACATGTCAGAAGGCCTGTGCCCTGGTCACATGACAGGATTACCACCCCACTCCAGGCATTACAGAAACCATGATGATTATGAAAGACCTGCAATATGATTCGCCGACACACACGTAAATGACAGTGTGTTTTTACCGTGGGTGTGTAATATGTCTCCTTATTAGAAGCACTGCTGACTATTTTAGGGCTGACTGTGATGTGTAGAATTAAAGCTGATGCTTACTGTAGTCATGGAGATGTTAACCTGTGTTTGAATGACGCTGGGGTGGGGTGTCTGTCAAAATGCCATGTTAGTCATAATTACAGTAACGCTGGCCCCGAGTTTGTTAGCCAAAATCAGGAATTTGGATGGAATTTGGAATCCATAAAATGGATCAAAACCTGCTCGCTCTGCTGGACGCCCTGCATGAATGAATCGTGGCCTGTGAATCTTCACAGATGGCCGACGAGGCCGTAATGCAGGTCCGATCCACTGGTGGCCGGCTTCTGCTAAACTCGGTGCTGATTTAAGATGGATACTCCCATGTAAAATACAACGCACAAATTTCGCAACACTTATTTTACATTTTCAGAGCAAATAACAGGACCTTATTGGAATATATGCTAGCTTGTTTTTTTAACAAGGGACCGTACCAACGAAACATTTTTTTAACTTTAATTCTGCTTAAAGGGAAAATTTTGCATCTTCTCCTCTTGATTTTTCTTCGAGATTGAATGAAATGACAGTGGAGCAGTCAAGAGGCTTTTTGAGGGCCCGACAATTACAGAGAGGCGGTACAATTCGACACCGCCATCTATGGGCCGTGGTGCCGGGTTGCGAACATCACCGGGTGGAGAGCTGCACGGGAGGCTCACACCATTTTTATATCACAGGTGCCCTTAGGTGTTTCGCTTCCGTGGAAAGTCACAGATAGTGTGCTTGAGTGCTCACACCATATAATACCTCTCAGCGAAAATAAAAACTTCACTCTTTCAAAGTTTTAAGCACTTAAACACTAAATATTCACACCTGCTCCTGTGTAATCTTTAACGCAGAGACATTATGATACCTTGGAATATGTAATTGCTCTACAAGAATATCATTTCAATTGAAATGTAGCTTAAGGTTTACTGGCACCCTTAAGCATCTTATTTTCTTTCACTGAAGATACATTATTGTTTTTTTTTGCCCTTTTACAGCATGTTAGAGGCATTTATTGTCTTAAATGAAATTTTAAACTAATTTTGATGTCTAAGTAATGCATCCTAGAGCCACGTCGCATTCGGCTGGGAAGGCCTTTAAAGAGTGTCTCTGCAATAGCACTCTCTGCTGTCCCCACTGACACTCTGCTGCGTGATATATATACTCATCAGCAATGGTCATAAAAAGAAAGGGGATTTAAAACCACTTTTTAAACTGGAAGACAGTCTGCTGAGGTCTTACAAAAGCATTGTTCTCGCTGAAGACTTCATGCACCACTGGCGGAAAGCATCGCTGTAATAAAACCGTGTATTTAATAACAAGAATTTTGAGTAGTGTTAGAGTGACTCTGTGAGTGACGGTGCAGCCTCCACATATAGGGTTGTGGGTTCGACTCCCACTGCTGGCTCTGTGTATATAGAGCTTTCCATTTTTTCACTGTGTTTGTGGGCATGCCTCCTGCTGTCCCAAATACGGTTTCTTAGCTGTGGTGTGGTGTGAGTGTGTGCCCTGCAATGCAGGCAGAAAGGGGGCACTGGGGGTGCCTAAGCACCTGCCTCATTTGCCCAAACTATTTAAAGTGCCCCTTTAATGTGTGTATCAAAGGCTATAAGCACCTGCCGCTGAAAAAGACTGGCATTCTCCCTGGGGTGTCCCTGCATTGTACCCTGTTTTTCTTGGGATAGGCTACAGATAAGTGCCTGCAGAAAACAGATTGTAATATAGGGTGGAATATTGCTGGTATTTTGAACTTTCACAAGGAGACTCAACAGTAATCCGACCCATAGTCACAGGTCATAAAAAACTCATTTTTACTAAGTCTGTATTATGATATATTGAATGGAAAATTCTGGCTTCTCATCATGTTTGTGGAGGTGCTGTTATTTCTGAAATCCAATCAGGACCTTTCCATTGACTAAATGTCGGCTCTGGCTCTCTGTAGTGACGCGTGGTCCTCCCGGTGCGGCTTGCAAAACATTGTCAGGCGCAAGGTGACGGCCTGACAGTTATGGATAACATGGGCTGACCATCTTTCTGGATGCGGCCTCTGTGTTCCGGAACTGAGAGAGCAGGAATGAAAAAACCGCTGGCAACATGATAAATGTTTGGTCAGGAGAGTGAGCAAGAAGCGGGATGGGCCTGGTGGAGTATTAAAATGGCAGATCCGGAGGGTAAAGAAAGAACAAATATCTTTTGAATGTTTCTGAAGGTGAGGAACATGGTCTAGGCCTGAGGAGCCCATCCATTCTTCAAATGTTACAGTGGAAGAAAAAAATCTGAATGTTCAGCAGGAGTTATTGATTATTAGGGTCGACGCCTGTCTCTTCCTGGCTTCATGTCTCTTCCCTGTTTGGCCAGCAGGTGTTGCTGGCCATCCTGTTCACTCCTCTGTCTTTATGCTGGACCCTTGTGTGTTTCACCAGCTTCTTGGACTGTCTTGTGACTCAATGGGATGAGCATGTGACACAAAAGCTATAATTCTACCATCATGGGTTCAAGGCCAGTTAACCCTGTCTTGTTTAATTATTGGGTTTTTATTATTCCTAGTGTGTGTTGCAGTTATTTTGCTTCCCCGTTTGGTTTGCCCTGCTTGTGTCCTGTTTGATTTTGGGTTTTGTGTCATGTAGTCAGCCCTCTGTGTTATGCCTAGTTTCTAGTTTTGGTGTATGTTAAGGTTCTTTGGTTTCATGCTTGTTTAAGTGTAATCTGCCCCACCTGTTCCTTGTTGTCTTGAGTCCTTTTTGAGTTGTTAATTTGATTATGCTTTGCACCTGCTCCTTGTTTGCGCTGGTGGTCCTGTTTATTTAAGTGCCTGCCTGTGTTCAATACCTTAGTGAGTTTCTCTTAATGTTACTGTGTGTTTGGGTCTCTGGTCTATTGACCAGTTCTGTTATGCGATTTGCGTAGGTCTTTTTTTTTTCTTTCTATGATTTTTAGTTAATTCCTTATTTCTTTCCCTGTTTGTTTTTGACCCCTTGTGGTCCTTTATTTTGTGCCTTCCCTGTTTTGTTCGGTTTTGTTAAACCCCTTTTTGTCTCGGAACGCCAAGTGGATTGTCCACCTTTTTTCCTGCCCGCGCCATGACACCGATAACAGATCTATCTGAGAAGTAGTATGGATATTGGGGAAAATACTTATTATGGATTAATGAATGAATCGAGGATGGATGATGAATGAAAATGTTTGTGGGGCTGTTAGTTGCCTCATGCTCACTGTGGATCAGGGCTGTGTATTAATCCACCAGGTGGCCCTATTCTTGCCAGAGGGCTGAAGGTCTCCCGTACATTGGAGTCTCCTGACGACATGCCTTTCCAATGCACTGTAACGAGTGTTCCCCCCTCCCTTGGCTGTGATCAGTCTCTCAGCTGTAAGAGCCGGTATAATGAACAAGACCAATTAAAGAGGCTTGTTTGCGTAGCAACATGTTGTCCATTACATCAAAATTGTTCTTGGTGCCTCCAAGTGGATTATCGACACTGATGAACATGCCAGCGATAAAGGGCATTGTTACATCCTTTAAAAACTCCCCAAGTGTTACTGAGAATCAGCCGCAGTTTTCTAAATGGCGAATTGGACAGCTTTCGGCAGAAACTACATTTATGGAGGTCGTCATCCTAAAAGGTGATCAGCCACAGAATGGAGTCCTTTCCGTACCCCCGAGGGCGGCGTGGCACACTCCCGCCAGCTTTTAGAAGAGCCCGCGCAGAGGGGGCTCAGGGGGAGCTGCTCGTACGGCCTGATGGTGCAGCAATCCGCGTGAATCATGATCCCTTGTTTTTCTGACTCATTCGGGTTATGCAACTTCTCACAGCTTGTCATTCATGTGCTGCTCGGATCAGTCCCCGGATCTCCTTGGAAAAGCCAGTGCACTTTATGTAATCATAACCAGCAGCCACTGCAATCGCCACGGAAACAATATTGTTTGATGCAATATTATGAATGTGATACATCTTACAGTGTTGTTTACATAGACGTGAATACATTTTCTGGTCATTTTAATTTGTTCTAATTACTTCAGTTACTTCATTTGAATATATATAAACTTCCTATTAATAATTTATTAGTATTATTGTATCTGGGTATTATCTTTATATGCTTTTAGTCTTTTAGAAGTGTGATTGGAATTTACTACAATTTAAAAAATATTCTACAGCCCTAGTAACGACGATGCAGTCTGATACCTTTCATTTTTAGCCCTTATTGATGGTAAATGTTGCTGATTAAACCGATGAAACGGCAGAAATGCCTCACTGGAATTACTTGGGAACAGGTGGGTGATGAAAACGGCATTCTTAGAGAGCAGGTTTGTGTGGCAAGAGTCAGCGATCTGGATGAGGTGGTTCTGAGGCGGTTCCAGGGGGTGATCCCTCTCAGCTGTGCCATGTGTTGTTAGGTAGTGTGCTATGGTGAACCTTTGTACCTTTTCTCGTTGGTTCAACAAGATAAAACTTCTGACAGAAGTTTTTTCTCCTATTTTTATATTTTTGTATGCATGCCGCAGACTGAAAAAATTATTTTGGGGGTTTTGGATAATATCTTTTAGCTTCGGAGAGCTGCCGGGTAGCGATGGGTGGGGGGTGGGGAAGCAACATCAGGGAAAAAAGATAAGAAAGGGGGCCCTGCAGCAGTGGGAAGGGGGGGGTAAGCCTCAGTGGGGGAGGGGGGTGCTTTTTGACATGGGAGCTAATCCCAGACCCCCACAGCAGAAAGGCTCAAAGATGGCAGTATCTGGTGTGAAGAGAGCGGAGAGATTATATTATAAGGTACGGAGAGGCCTCTGGAAAATGCAGCCCTAACATGTGACACCAGCAAGGCAGCGTTTACAGGACGCCCTGATGCCCTGGCGGGGCGATCGGGGGGGCAATCAGGGGCCTGTCGACTTTTCATTAGCAGCCTCCAGCTTTCACTCACTCCTCAGATACAGGTCCTTCTAAAGCGTCGTTTTCGTAATGTGAATGCTAGCAGCTGCTGAGGCCTTAGTCTGTCACTGCTGCTCCCGAGCAGCTGAAGGAGGGCTTTGGTCCAGCTTCAGTCACACGCTTTGGGTCTCGTTTCAGCAGTGCTGGGAAGTTTACTTTTGTAAAGTAACAGTTTACGGATTACTGGTTACCCTGATAATTAAACATATAGTAAGTAATGTAACTTTTTTTATTACTTCTTCAAAGAAATGTAACTTGTACATGTGTACATTTGATTTCTTTTTGAACAAGTGTTTTAAACTGGGCGATAAAGCCAACCAGCATTGTCTAGACACAGGAAGAAGCGAAGCAACAAAACAAGTGTTATATTCTATATGTAAGCTTTTTACTGAAAAGAATATGTGGATTTAACCCCTTTGTAATAACCAACATTTTGATTAGTAATTGTAATTTAACTACATACTTTTTTTCAGTAACTGTAATGGGTGTCAATTACATTTATTTTGTAATTTAATTACAGAATGCCGTTACATGTAATTAGTTACTCCCCAACACTGAGTTTGAGAATGAACTTCACCTGCTGTTCCCAGGTTCTCAGTCGCACCTATCCATGAGCCTATGGGGGCAGGACACTCTTTCAGCACAGTCATACAATTTTATATATATTTATATCCATCCATCTACCATGTTTTAGAAGATAGATGGATGGATAAATGCAGTGTAGAAATGAGAGAGGTGAAAGCCCCGAAGAAGTCAGGACTTTGTACCCTTGGCCCCAAGGTGAGGTGGGGAGGGGGGGATCAGCAGGTGGACAGAACATGAACTCCTGACCGCAGCGGAAAGACCCTTCGACGGGATGCTTACCTATAGCAGGATGATGAATCAGCACCTCTGAGGCACATCTGTGGTCGGTGAGGGAGGACACAGCCCGCGAGCAAAAGGAGTGTAAACAGCCCTTTAATGCAGTCCCTTAATGCGGATGACGGCGTATTATCGTACGAAGAGGACATATGAAGACAGGGCCGGTGAATAAGTCTGAGATAAGAGCTTTCCCTCCTGAAAGCTACAGCCTATCAAACATGCCCGGACAGCAGCATATTCAAAAAAGCACTGCTAATTAAGTCACAGGAAAGGTGTGGCTTCCCCACGGTAACGTGACTGTATTCCCGTCCACTCAGCTGTTCATCTGCAGAGAGCCACCCCAGGGGGAAATGAGGATTTCAGAGAGCCGGTGACAGTAATAGGTAATGAGCTGGCATGCTTATTTATACCGTATTTTTAGGGCTCTCCACCAATGTCTGCGTTCCGCCTGGCAGCCCTTAGATTACAGCGTGGTATTTGCTGTCTGTGCCCTTGTGGAGGCTCTGATCCGGGAAATTCTCAGTGCGACCGACAGGCCGGTTCTGGTCCTCGCTGCTTTCTTAGGACATTGATGACACGTTAACGAGAGATCGTAGTAAACCTGCTTCAGGGTAACTCTGCATTGCTACGGGTTCATTAGCGAGAACGAGCTTACAGTCGGTGGAGTCTAGCCGCAGCTAGCTAACCTTCAGTGAGAAGATGATGTCCTTCGCCTGAAAGGGAAGCCCGCTCATTCGCATTCGACAAACACCGTGTGCCGTGCAGATATGCGCTCGGTAAGCTGGCCAAACAGTCTCCCTCAGCTACAGATGTTTGCCGTCAGAAGCGTGTTCTTGTTCACGACAAATCAAATTTGCACAGGGTAAGGGCTGAAAATGAAGAAAGCCTGTTTTACAAAGAGAAAACATCTCAGTGATGGCTCAGCCTCTATAGGAAGATGGCTGTCTCTGCCGTCTGGTCTGACGTGAGTGGGCATCACATGGGGTGCTCCAAGACACGTTGGCCCTATCTGCCAGGAGCCAACTTCCCTGCTGGATTCCAATACATTTATTTTAATCATTTATTATTGAATGAATTGTTCCCTGTGACCTTGCCAGGATAAGTGGCTGGCAGATGGATGGATGGATGGATGGATGGATTATTTTGACACTGTGTCTTACTCCAGCCAAAGTCAGTGGGCCATTTAAGCCCAGTCCATTAATTCCTGCCCAGTCATGAGCTCCATAGGCCTGAAATAGTGCGGCGATCCTTCGTCATCTTGGCCGCTGCCAGTTAGTGCTATGGAGGCAGGATGTTGTCAAGGAGACCAGAGTATGGAAGGGAAGTACCGGAAACAGCCCCCTCAAATGTCGGCGCTCGTGCCGCCTTCTCTGGTAACCCAAGACCGGTGATGGGGTGGGGGGGCTCTTCTCTGATTCATTCACTGTGATGTCACGTTCCTCACTGCCCACCCTGAACGGAAGGGGCAGGCCGATACCACATTATCCTGGTGCTAGTGGTGATGTACCCAAACTCTGTGTGGTTTGTGGGACTGAATCGAACATTCTTTGCCCTCTGGGTCTGACGTGTACCACAAGCTGCATGCAGTATCCCTGTACTGCAGAACGTCCTCACGGCATGGGTTGGGGCGCCCCGTTGCCACCCAATAAATCTGGCTGATCAGCTCGTTGACACCCCCTGCCCGCACCACAGATTATCAGATTATTGATTGTTTTTAATTCTCCATCATTTCCCTTTGAGCTATATGGCCCCAGAAGTGACAAACCCGCCCCAGGCCACCTCCATAAATATAACTGGCCCCTGACAGCCCCCTCCCAAATGAAAACTTTCTGCAGGCGCCACTGCCTTCTGGTCTGTCTTCAGTTAAGTCTGCGCAGAGAGAGAGCCCTCTGCGTGCTGCCTCCCACAAAACACAGGCTTTTATACGGATTTGTGTCCTTGTTATGTGTTTCATTATGAGTGCAATAGGAAGAGCTGCAGCTGATTCTGGTCCCCACCCTCCCCGCTTAGCACCGCAGCTGACAGTAGTTTTTGTTCCCCTGAGTATTCTCCCCGAAAGGCAGAGTTTTTTTCTCTCCCCCCTGTTGTTACGATCACTCCTCTGATTTCAGATCTCGAATGTAGGGCAGTATGTTTTGGCTCACGTGCCACTTTGAATATAAATGTTAAAAGGCTTCATTCTGAGACCTTCAGCCTTGCTCGTGTTAAAGTCTCAGAAAAAAACAAACCAAAGAAACACCTTTATCACAACACTTTGTTGAGCGTCCAGTGTCAAGCTCTCCGTTAGAAACACACAACAAAAAAGGAGAGCTGTTAAAAAAAGGACTCTTTAACAGAGTCGGACTCAATCAGTCAGTCTCTGGGGGACTGTTTTAGTCTTTGTGAATCCCCAGGAAGAGATCAAATTAAGGCTGACTGCTTTATTTTCAAAATGTCTTTTAACCGATTCGTGTCTGTGGCGGTGGAGGGGTCAGGTTTGACCCCCTGTGTCTCCAGCTGTCGCAGGAACACAAGGCCCCCATCCTCTGCTTTATTGATTGCTTGGGACAGGCTCAATTTCTGTCTTATTTGGTGAGCTTGTGTTTCCTTGGAGGTCATGCCGACGACATTAATGGACTTCTCACAATAGTACACAGGGACAGGAGGAGACCTAAGAAAGAGAACACAATTTAAACCCCCACACCCCTTGTCCTCCACTTCTGAACAAGACCCATTCAAGCAAACCAATGACTTCAATTATAGGCACATTACAGCAACGTGCACACCCTGCTGCAGTCTCAATTCGTCACCAGACAACTCTCTTGTCATTCCCACCCTCCTGTCCCTAATTTTGTCATGTGACTCCCTACAGGGCCATGAAAAGGAGCTGAGAATACTTTTACTTAAACGAATAAAGATTAACTATCATTGAGTGTGGTGATGGTGCCGAAGGTGGTGGATCCCTCAGGAAGCAGGCCGCGGAGGCTCCAGCTGTGCGCATGTCTCTTTAAGGTGAATCCCTCAGGGTTGGCACGGGGAGGAGGTTCTACGAAATCTGCCAAATGGCAGTAGCAAGAACCGGAGAAGCTAGGTCTTCGGAGAATCGCTGGCCTGTGTCTGGAGAATCTTGCTTGCAGGCTGATCACAGGGAGGCAAACCAAATGATCCAATATCACCCAGGTATGGGGCGCCGTTTGTAACGTTAATAAGCACTTTTCTACTTGCCACTTTTTCAACGTTTAGTGCGTTTTTATTACATTTAGCTAGAAATAAACAGTGTTAAAATGTAAACGTTAAATGTAAATACAAATATAAAGGTTAAATGTAGACTAAATGGATATAGCATATGCAAATTAGTCACGCCCCTCTGACTTGTTTGCATGGAGATGGCCACACCATTTCCAGGATTCAAACTGGATAATATACAGCACCAGTCAAAGGTCTGGTCCTATGGTAGGATCACTCTGCCAACCATGGGATTTGAACCAACAACCCACAGAGCTGCCCCCCCAACAAATTATTTTTTTTGTTTAATACCTTTTTGATCAGTACATAATCCATATATGTTATTTTAGTGTTTATATGTCTTTATAGTTATTCTAAAATGTTTTTATGGGTAAGTGTGTCTAAATTTTTGACTGGCACCGTACATCCAACCCGTGAGCTTTACTTAATACTAGTTGTACTAGTTGCACCAAGCAGTTGAAGGGCCCATTGTGTGGGATTTCAAGTCAGTCTGAGGAGCAAACGATGTCACTGCAGGACTTTGTGGATCTGTGAGACTGTTTCTCGCTGAGAGGGAACGCTTTTCATCTGGCAAAACAAAAACAAAAAGCAAGAAAATCTGAATGTGTCTCTTACCGGCCGGTTCCTCTCCCATCCCACTTTCCTGGTTAAAATCTGTGCATCTACTGTTCAACAACACCTCAACAACATGCTAAAGAATGGACCCTCTCCCCTTATCGGCTTCCGATCACGCTCCGATTAATATGTTTAAAATCCAAGATGACAAGGGAACGGCTTTGATATGCTCTCTGCTTAAAGCCCAGGTCCGAAATTTTCTGTGCGTGAATGACGTGACACGGAAATACCCAAGGAAGCCGACCCGGTGCTTAGCTGTCACCCCGCTGGAGGTCAGAGGTTGGCACTTACTGGGCATGCTGACAGAAGTCATAATATTCGTTTACTTTGATGGGTATATTTGGTGGTTTGTAATTAGTGGTGGCTGGTGGCTAAAAAAAGAAAAGAAAAGAAGATACATTTTGCTATATTACAATAGTGAATTTTTCCAAAGAAGAGAGATAATGTTTTTAAATAATAATAAATATTATGATTTATTTCAGTGTTATTTGTTCTAAAATTTTATCTCACAAACAGAGGAAGTACCAGCTCCTCTCCCTCTAAGGACCCGCTGCCTCTGTTTGTAATGTACTAAACCCTCAGCTCCTACGCCCAGTGATATCCCTCGCTATTGGTGGAACCTTCCCAGCGTTGCCCCATCATTTGAGCTTGTATCTTTTCTTGTTTTCAAACTGCCATGTCACCTTCATTATGCTGCACGTTCATTCATCTGAAACAAAGGGCAAGACAAGTCGAAATACTTTGCATTTGTGGCTTACTTTACCGGCCTATATCCCGCATATGTTGCCTCCTGCCCTAAAGTTCCTGGGCTGGATCACTATGACCTGCACTGGACATTTCACGCTAACATTTATTTATTCAGTCCAAAGCGATGCACAACAGAGGTAAATAATCCATCACAAGAATACAACTGTCAAGAAGTCAAGCTGCGGCCCGGCTGAGCCTCCAATTGGTGACTAGTAACAAGCGCAGATAGAAGATAGTACAGGAACAAGATAACAGTAGATAGTACAGGAACAAGATAACAGTAGATAGTACAGGAACAGGATAACAGAAGATAGTACAGGAACAAGATAACAGTAGATAGTACAGGAGAAAGAGCTGTAGAGAAACATTGTTATGACCCAACATCAGAATAGCTTTTCAAATGAATAACACCAAGAGACTCTAGTAGGAACTAAGTCTTATTGCAAAAGACAAGAACAGAAGAAGCAATGAACCTATTTCACTGGAACAGACAGCAAAGACAGAGGGAGGGTTAGGGGTAAGATGAGGACAGGTATTTACTGAAATGTGTAGGTACCTGACATCCACCTCACTGATCTTCAGAAAACACAAAGTAACACACCATAGATGGTATCAATTCCCCCATGGATGGATGGGTAGATGGGTAGTGTAATCAATTTATTTTCGAAAGGTCTTATGGATTCTGGTACAATCATGTCCCATCCATCTCTGAGATGTTTCTGCTCCCATACTGGCACATGGTACTGTGGTGCTTCATCCTGGCCAATGTCTTTCCTGCTGAAACAAACAGATCGCACCACACCCTGTGCCTGGATCTCCCAGCGTAAGTCATTGCCCACAGTGGCCATGTATAAAGGATGCAGGTCTGCTTGCCGTGAAGTTAGGGGGTAGCGGCTTTCTGACAGCTTTATATGCGATGGTGCTCTGGGAGAAAGCGGGCGGGAGTGGAATCCGGATGTCGCCTGTGCTCGCCAAGGCCTCGCCAACGCGGGAACCGAGACCTTGATCTCGCAGGATGCGAGGCTGCTGCCTCTGTATCTGTCTCAGCCTTCAGCCCTGCTGTCACTCCACCTGTGACTGATGCCGGGCCTCTCTCACAATGTCACGTAAGCACTCAGTCACCTGTGAAGAAGTTAAATTCTTCCCTTCAGAGTCACTTCATCTCACTCGCACACACACACATGCACACTCATGCAAACGCACACATTTGTTTACTTACCTATCACCGAGTATCACTTTCACGCAAAATGATCTTCCTGATTCCACCCGCAGCTAATTCCGTTTTTAAAAATCAAATTGTGGGGATATTGGTGTTTCAGGATTCGTTGTTGTGCTGTGGATATTTGCCACAGAAATATCCCCATGGTTAGGAACACATTCATGTCCACAGTTGCACACACACACACAACAATGTCTCCAACTCTGTGAGGACGTCAAACGTTCGATAACAAACAAAAAGTTTGGCCCATTTTTAAATCCTTTCTAAAAAGTCCATGAACTTTAAAAAAAAAACAAAAAACTGAGCAGTCTTGAAAACCTTGCAGCATCTTAGTTATAAGACAAGCATCTCCATAATGCCAGGTTTTCAGGACTTAATATCTTGGTGGATGCATTTTCCAGAAGTTTGGAGTGCACAGACATTGTGGGATGTGTGCAGACACCCACACACAGACTTCCTGATACACGTGACACTGAATCCATTGAAGTGTCTGTCTAGATGTGTGACAGGAGATGCAATGAGATTGCTCTCATAAAAATTCTGCTTATAGATGTTCCGTTCTGCACTCGTTATTAGATTTGCGATTGCCCAGGTCATGTATGGTAGTTTAGATCAGAAGAGACATTTTACAGATGGTTTCCTCTCACATGCATATGTTATTTTGACTTTATTTGCTATTGGCAGCCTTTACATCCTCTACTGACTTTTCAAGTCCAGGTTTAATAGATTCCATGCTGCAGAGTCTGTTTTAGTTTCCGGTGTTGCTGTCAGATCCTCAGCATGTAATCTATCTTCTCGAATTTCCTTCCTAACCCAATGACCTTCATTTGAATTCATTCTGGGTTCTAAAACAGAAGATTCGATGCTGACGTCTTAGATGGCGTGACCTTGAATTAACCTGGGTCATCCTTCGGTCCCTTACCTGTCCGCACCGCATTCATCAGCTTACTGGTTTCTCCATTGATACAACAGAAGGGTCTTAGTCATCAAATCAGTCCACTGGATCTATAATCAATACGACAATAAATCAACGTCAATGCTTTAGTAATGGTGAAAATGCTCCCAATATGCAGTGAGTAATCCCCAGTGATCACACCTGTTACTCGACCCGACAATTTTACACCGTCACTGTTCTGGGTCATGACATCACACTGACGTCCCCTGTGACGTTCGGGTCGGCACCACTGCCCCGCTTTACGTTGCGCTTGTCAGGTCATCGGTAAGGCGTCGTGACGGGACTGAGGTGTCAGTCGTCCTTCTTCCGTGAGCAATCGCCTTGGGCTCCATCAAGCCTGACACCCACGAGCTAACACCGCACAGGCTGTTGGTGAAATATTTCGAGAACTGGCATGTGCACAAGAGAACATGTTCATCGAGGTTCCCGCCAGCGTATCTCTTACGTAAACGGTAATCTGCCGTTGTTCTCCACAATCATTATTTATCTCCGGCCAGCTATTTATCTCGGATGGAGACGTGCTGCCCGGCTTCTTCGTAAGTCCGTGGGGATACGGGGCATCCAGACAGAAAGGGATGGGGAAGCGGCTCCCATCGCAGCGAGGAGCGGGAAGCAGACGGCGCATCCACGCGCGTGATTGCATAACTGAATATTAATTATTTACCAATAGATAATTATCGCAGTTTTTTTTTTTTGCTCTGTCTGATATTTGGTGATCGTTGTGTTTCTTCTAACACTTCCGAAGAGAAAAACGTGAGTCACAAGGGTAATGCACAGGAAAAAGAATCGAACACAGAAAAAAAAAAACATCTGATGCAAAAACGTGTCGTCCCCGGCTCCCCCATGGATACCTCCTGAGCAGATTATTGTGGTGCTGCCTGATTGTGGCATCACCATGGCAACGTGGCAGCCCAGTTCGTAGCCCCGCTTTTTTTTGGGAGAAGGTAGAATTTGAAATGTATAAATAATGAGTAAGTATATGTGCTGGGGGGGGGGGTCCATTTTAAGGGGTCTTGCGGACAGCCATGCAGCTCCCTGAGAGCCTTTCCCTTCTGCAGGCAACGAAACCGTCCCACGTCTTCAGAGGAGCCAGGGCTGTCATTAGACAGCCTCATCTACACGTTCAAAATGTTTACAACTTCACAGGCTGTAAAATGTTCGTGGAGTTTGTGCCATGAGATCTCAGGAAACATCTAAGGGAACGAAGGATGAGGGAATGAGTCCAAAAGCAGCTGATAGCCCAGCAGACAAACAGCCAGACTTCAAACAGACATGCGTGTGTGTGGGGGGCGGGGGGGGGGATGTGAATACATCTTTTGATAGGCAGTCTCAGATCAGACTCTGATCAGGGAAGCAATTAAGGTCACAAATAACCATTATTTGACATCCCCTACGAGGCCGGCTCTGAGTCTATCCAGTGTTAAGGTATCTGGGCATTCGAGGTGCTGAGTGAAGATGGACAGCAAGGCTTGTGTTTACTTTCCAGTCATTAATGACTTTGACAAGTTAAAAGGCCTTTACTTGGCAAGACTCTTCCCCCTTTTCTCCTTCTGAGAGTGCAGTCAGAATTCTGCACTTCGGATTATCAAACTGTCTATTGCATCATATCTGGCTAAACTGGCTGCTTCAGAGTAACAGATACCTGTGACATCATTTGTAATCAAGGAAAAGACTGCAGTGGAATACGCACTGACAATGTGGAAAGATCTTCAGATTCAAAACATTGTTTTAGATGGAAATGGTCAAATATCCAGATCAGCAAATCTGTAACTGTACAACATTTGGTATTTGCGTTGGTGAAATGTTCGTTTAATGAAATGCAGCTGAATAAATCTAACTTCCGCCTTATCCCGATGTAGAGACAAGCTTTTTACGATCTGGAAGTCTTAACTTTTATCACATTGCTTATTTCTTGTATGACTTCATGATTTTAGTATCATAATGTAGCTGGATAAGGATCTCTAATGTTACTCCAGTTTATCGTAGGTATGTCTATCTAGCTAGATACAGACTACTGATTTCTAGAGTAATGTTGCTGCAGTCGATTTTAATATGATTATCTAGCTACATAAGATCTACTGATTTCTAATGTTACTCCAGTAGATTGTAGTATCACTTCATTTATAGTGGTAGTCCAGTTCATTGTAGTATTATTATTACTTAGCTGGACAAGTACAGTTGATTTTAGTATAATTATCTTGCTGGATTAGGACAGCCGATTGTAGTATGATGATTCAGCTGGATAAGCGCTACTGATTTTTAATGTTACTGCCATTGATCACAGTTTCATTCTCTATCTACTGTTACCGCACTGTTACAGTGGATCCCACTAGTACCGCAGTCTTGCAGTTTGAGAGTAAGGAGCCCCATTGCAGTCTGTTGCTGTGGTGCAGTAACAGGCTGGTAAATTAATGCACCTGATAAATAATGCATTTTGTTGATAAATAATTCATGTTTATTTTGAAAGTTAAGTGTTCTGAAGTAATGGTGTGGCGGTGAAGAATACACATCGGCTTCTCCCTCAGAAAGCCTGACTTTTGGCCTCGCTTGTATGTTTTTTTCCGTGACCAGTTACAGCTGCTGTTTTCATGAGATTGAGCGCTGTACAGGTCTGACAGATAAAACCAGCGTGATAAATGACTCTCTGTTGAGCTGCACAGTCACAAAGACTAAAATCCTTGCATACAGGTCCTCGAATGTGTGTGTTTGCCTGTAGAAACTGTATTTCATCAGCATGGAAGTAAGTCGGCTTTGAACATTACCTCTGAGGTTTAGGGAGCAATCAAACAAGTGGAGAGGACATGCAGGTTACTGGAGGGAATTTTTAAAATTTATTTTATGTGAAGGAGCTGACATTTCCTCATGTGCTGTTGGTTTGTTCTTAGGTGGTCTCAGGGTTAATGGAATTGGATACTCAATTAGCTCCAACTGTGCTCTCTCTGCTGATAGTTTTCATTGGCACAGTGTTCTCACTGCCCTTTTTCCTTGACGTGCACTGTAAGAAGAGTTAAACCCATTTCTATGGTCAGTTATTCATCTGAATTGCATCTCTGGGACTGAAAATTAAAGTCCGACCGATGAAACACATCTTTTGTTCATAAAGGTCTCCTCTGATAGTTCCTGCAAGATGTGTCTGACAGATGGTCCTAATTCCCTACCCTGTCAAAACAGGCCGTCAGCCATGTGCAGTTGGACGGAGATCTCTTAACATCTCATCGGAAAGGAGGTGTGTAGACACGGGCAGGTCGGCGTAAAGGCGGCATGTTGGGGAGGGTTTACACGGGACACCTGCCGCACGCCAAATCATCGGGGAAGCTGTTTCATTATTTCCTGCCCACAGGTCGTTGATCATTTTGTTGCCAAGAACATGGGTCTGAAGGTTCGATTGGAATCGAAATAACATCGCCTACTGCCATGAGCACCCCAGGCTTTGCATTATTTCCCATCATGTCACTGATTTAAGTGTCTGAATTTATTAAGAAAGCAAAACGGCAAACAGCAAACATACTAAAAGAAAAATATAGTTTAATACTATTAAAAGCATTGTTTTTAAATGATTTTCTAAAATGTTAGCATACATGTTACATTAATAACTGTAAGGTGTGGGTGTGTTTAATGGGCAGAGGCACTGTACATGCTGACAGAAGAGTCGAACACCCCAGCATCCATTCTGATCCAACTGATCACGGCTGTGATTCTCAACCTGCAAATCTGTAGAGCTGATAATGGGTGGGGCAAAGATGTGGGGTGGGTGTGGTGTGTGTGAATGGTGGGTGTGGCATGAGTGAGGAGTGGGTGTGGTGTGTGATGGGTGGGTGTGGCATGAGTGAGCAGTGGGTGCGGCTTGGGTGAGAAGTGGGTGAGGTGTGTGATTGGTAGGTATGGCTTAGATGAGGAGGGGGTGTGGTGTGTGATTGGCGGGTGTGGCATGAGTGAGGAATGAGTGTGGTCTGGGTTTGGTTAATGTTCACAGCACCTTTATGACTTATACATGAACTTTAAACCAAAATGATAGCTGCACCATTTCTTGTCTATCCGTACATGATGGTTATGGAGACTCTGATGGTTACTGGGACAGATTTGAATTGAACCTGAATTGTTCCAATGAAATAGGCGAGTATAAGTAGGTACAATTTATAGCTAAGCAGCACGGTAATGATACTGGAAAATCAACTTGCGTTATGGAGCCAAAAAAAACAAAACAAGTTTATTATGCTTTTATGTGAAGTTACTGGTGTTTTAGGTGATTGTAAAATAACTGGGAAAATGCACTTCATTTTATTTCCTACTATAAATGGGATTCATCTGTAATATGAAAGGCTTTCTGTTCACTGAGGCTCTGCACTTTAATGTTAAAAGGCTCTTGTTTCTGTGCAGGCTAACTAATACTGAAATATCTGTCAAAAAATTAATATTTTTCTAATTGTCATGCAATTCATCTGACACTACTGCATCTGTAAGTATGTGTTTTTAAATATATATTTTTTATTTGCCGTTTATTTGCATTAATGGGGTGCAAATCTCCATTCATTGCTCACCTCTGAACCGGTCTGTAAAATTCACACATGACACAACTTTTACCCGCATTTTCTTATTTTGTTCCATGCTGAGTCTGACTTTGAGGATGTCTGCATTCCCTTCTGAACTCCAGAGTCTGAGACCCTGTGTCATGTCCAGCCCCGCCCTACCAGTTTATTCCTTGTGTTTCCCACAGGCAGGGCTTTGTCCTCCAGGGGCTGTTCTGGATGCTATGGAACAACCCTGAGGTGCAGGACAACCCCGACCTCCAAGCGAGGTACCAGATGCTGGCCTGGGACTTCGCGGCGGTGACTCCCGTCTCCCTGTCGCGGGAGTTTGCCTCCCTCCAGGAGAGAGTGCGGCAGCTTGTCACCGCCCGAAACATGGTGGCCGCCGCGGCTCAGCCGAGCCCGCCTGCGGAGGGCTCCGAAGAGCCAAGCCCGCTGGTGGAGGGCTCCAGAGAGCTGAGCCCGCCCTCCGAAGGCTCCGGTGCGCCAAGGCCGTTCCTTGAAGGCTCCGCCGCCCCGAGCCCATTCCCCGAAGGCTCTGTCGAGCCGCCTCTTCTCCTGCCCGAGGGTCCCGTCGAGCCGCCTCTCCTCCCTCCCGAGGGTCCCATCGAGCTGTCCCTGCCGCCTCTCCTGCCGCCGCCGCCTGAACAGCTCCCGCCCGCCTGTTCGCCGCAGCCGCCTGGACGGCTCCCGCCCGCCTGTTTGCCGCTGCCGCCTGGACGGCTCACTCCGGCCGGCTCTCTGCCACCGCCTGGACGGCTCTCTCCGGCCATCGCCCTGCCGTCTCCTGGACTGCTCTCACCGGGGATCCTGCTGCCGAGTCCCCCGAGCCCGTCCGGGGCCCCGATCTCCTCTCCTGCTAGGGGGAGCTAGGTCAGGAAGGTGGCCCCCACGAGGAGTTGGAGTGGGACCCCTGGGACCAGCGGCCCACGTTTTTGGCTCCTGTGGTCCCCAGGGGGATGGCGAGGCCCAGGGCGGTCCAGCCGAGCCTTCGGCTGGTGTTCGGTTTCCCATAAGGGGAAGCAAGGGCATGCCCAGTGCCGTCCTCGCCCGGGCGCGGCCTCTGCGTCGGCCCCTAGCTCCGTTCCCGCGGCCTCCGCGTCGCCCCCTAGCTCCGTTCCCGCGGCCTCCGTGTTGCCCCCTTGCTCCGTCCCCGTGGTCTCGTCATCGTCCCCTAGCTCCAGTCCCTGTCCCGTGGTCTCTGCGTCATCCCCTTGCTCCGTCCCTGTGGTCTCCGCGTCGCCCCCTTGCTCCGTCCCCGTGGTTTCCGCATCACCCCCTGGCTCCAGTCCTGCAGTCCCCTCGTCTCCCTCCGGTCCTCCAGTCTCCTTGTCGCCCCCCAGTCCATGTCCTCCAGTCTCCTCAGCTCCCCGCACCGTTCCCAACCGGCCCCTTCCTTCTCGGCACCGGCACCTGCCTCCCCGGCAAGTGCCTTTTTCCCCTCAGCCCTCTAGTGTCCCTCCTCCCTTCTGGTCCCTGCCCTCGGTTCATGGCCCTCTCCTTCAGGGCCAGTACCATGCCCCTACCTTTGCTCCCTTCCAGGTCCCTCCGGTCCCTACCCGTGTTCCGTTCCAGGTCCCTCAAGTCCCTACTCGTGCTCCGCCCCAGGTCCCTCCGGTCCCTACTCGTGCTCCGCCCCAGGTTCCTACGGTCCCTTGTTTTGCTCCCGGGGTTCCCCCTCAGGCCCTTAATGTCGTCCTCCCTGGTCCCTCGTCTCCGTCTGGGTGTCGGTTCCCCCCTCTGTGGCCCCTTGGTTCACTGACCCTACTCCCTTTATGGATCCACCTGTCCCGGTTCCTAGTTTTGGCCCTGTCTGTCTTGGTTCCCCCCTTGTTGGACTGTCTCACCCTATTCATTGGTCTCTCCGCTCCCCGCTGAAGGTCCCCTCCTCTGTTTTCTGTGTTCCTTCCCCGTATGGTCTCTGGTCTCTTCCTGTCCAGTCCGTTGTCTTGTTTCGTGTCTCTGTGGTCCCCACGGGTGTCAGTCCATGTCCTGGTGTTCCCTTCGGTTCCCATTGTCTCCCTGGGTCTTCCGTCCAGTGTCTACCGTCCTGCCCTGGTGTCTGTTTCTGTCCTAGTGTCCCCTTTTGGTCTCATTGTTTCCTCAGGTCTTCCGTCCAGCGTCTGCCGTCCTGCCCTGGTCTGGCGTCCCTGTCCTCGCGCCATGTCCAGACCCCATGTGCCCGTCATGTCCTTGGCTCCCCGGGCTCCCCCTTGGTCCGGATAGCGCACCCGGAGTGTGCGCCTTTGGGGGGGGGAGGGTCCTATCACGTCCAGCCTCGCCCTAACAGTTTATTCCTAGTGTTTCCCACAGGGGGGCTTAATCAATCATGCCTGTAGCTCGTTGTCCTTACCTTGTGTTCTTGCATTCGTGTTAATCAGTCACAGGTGCCCCTCGTTCATTCCCTTATGTTCCTGTGTATAAGAGCTCCCCAGTCCTGTGCTTCCTTGTTGGGTCATTGATGTTGTGATGTTGTGGAGTGTTATGTCCGAAGCTGTTCCTGAGTGTTGCATGCATCAATAAAGCCCCTGCACTAGAGTATTCCCTCTGTGCCTGCGTCATGCCTCGCCGTTGGACCCGCGATCATGACACCCTGGGTTAAAACGGGCATTTAGCACTAAAATGCGCAAGCTGAACTGAAATGACCGTTCATTTCAACGTTTACGCACTTAAACAGATAAGATAAAAAAACACGTCATTTGGCATTGTGAAGGACTGGCACCCTGTCAGTCTGACTGCAGCCCCGTGAGAATAATGAGTCACTGAGAGTTTTATGTGTGAACGATCCTACAACCTTGGATGTTATGCTTCAACAAATAGCGAAATCCGATATAACTGGTCATTCGTCTTACTCACCAGTTTTATTGGGTGTTTAACAAGGAGTAGTGGTAAAAATTGTGCCGTTGTCATGTGATTTCTGTGGTGATTGTGTTCACATACTAATTAGCTAAACTGACAGCAGTGCACCACTGTTTCACCACCTTTGGGTGGCATTCTGTCTTAATGGGTACCATTGTGCTCTCAAACCTTGTGGGCCACATTTCCCATAAGTGGAGTCTACGTATTCTGCCTGTTTCTGTGCTGGTGTCCTGCAAAGGCTCTGCATCCCGCCATCTAAAAACACGTAGTTTAGGTGAACTGGTGCTACTTAATGTCCGTTAGCCCGTTCCCTGGCTGTTGCCCTGTGCTTCTTGGGAGTCTACAAGCTCACGGCAACCTTAGATAGAGTACTTATGGAAGACAGAGGATGGATGAAAGGCTTTCTGCTCAAAACTCACCCTGCTGATTAGCATCTGAAATTTAATTTGGGCACCCAACCTGGTCTCTTTGCTATATGGTGTTCTGTGGTGGGCTGCAGGCTGTTTAACAGAGTAATGTGAAAAATAACAAGCAACCAGGACGGGACATTAGCTGCGTGTTGTCTCTACCACCTCAAAGGCCAGATCACATTGACTCTCATGCATAAATGAGAAATGAGTTTAGCCCAGATGAATTGGCTGCAAAGGCTATTCTTTGGATGGTCTCGTCACTCAAGATGCTGAATAGGCCAATTCTCATCTCCCTCAACAACCAAACCGTCTCTCTGTTTCCTCCTGGGTCTGGACATTTGCTGGGAAGGCTTTCTCCAGATTTATCACCCTCATGCTGTTGATCTCACATGACACAGTTCCTCTGTTTGATTTATTTTAGCTCTAGGCCGGCTTGTCTCACACGTTCCCAAGATCCTCTGCTCATGCCTGCCTGAGATAGCTATGGTCAACCGTGCCTCTGTCTGGGCATGTGATGTGTGGGGCTTCTTTCTCTCACTCCCTGAAAGTTTTACTGCCTCCTGTCCGGAGTCTTTCATGATTTCCTGTAGCTTCTGTGCAAAAGCCACTTTCATTAAAGTGACATAAATCACAAACAGATATCAACTTGGAAACGTGGTGAGTAGTGTCTAGTCCTGGTATGATAATTTTGTCCCATATTTCAAAGATACCTGCACACTGCAGAGTCTTCTCAAATTATTTCTCAAATGAAAATCTGAGAAGGCAGTTGATATATATTTAAATCTTGTGTCAAAGTCAAGGTCAGATTTATTATCATTCTGCTCATTACAGACAAAGTGTGAGTGAGAATGAAATACAATACCTTCGGAAGAAACAGTGCAATTAAAAACAGCAACAGACACTAAAAGCACACACAAAAAAGAGGCTGGTCCAGTTGGTAACTCTATATTCTACTGTGGCATTTTGAATATCAGTTGCCAATTTTTATAGTTAAACTTATGACCCGAGAAGTATAGTTAAGAGATTTTTAGGCTGTTAATAATGTGGGTGTGGTTGCCAGAGGTTGGAGAATAATTAAGGTCGTCACCCATGGAATTCCTATTTGGTGTCAGAAGCTTGAGACAAGGCTACACTTGCCATCCTTAGAGGTGGGACGTCTGTTTGAAGGTGTGGTTTGGAGCACAGTTCTCCTGTTATGGCGGTTGCTGAGTTAAGGTGTCAAGGTTGCTGGAAATCGTGCACAGGAGGGGGCAGTACGGTCCTAGAGTGTATAAGAAGCAGGTCAGGTCGGGTCTGTAGTTGGGGCAGCAGATTGAGGTGCAAGTCTGACCAGGAGTTTCCTTTGGTGGGCATACTGCCTTAATATTTCAATGAAAGTTGACTGATTAATATCTAAGGATATCTCCTGGATAAAAACAGCATACAGGAAAACAATCTGATGTGTTATATGTGACAAAATCTATTGCCACTGGGACATAAAATCTTCAAGCATCCCATTAACTCATGCTCATTACAGTTTGGCCTGCTAATTCTACATCATGGTGTCAAAATGTCTATGAAAGACGAGTCAATAAAATCTCAGTGATGATCAAAGGGTTTCCTTACACCTCCATAGAAATTACATATGACTTGCTTTTGGAAAAACACTTCACTATTCTGTATGCATATATCAGGACACACTGGAGTGAAAATTGGCCATTTCTGTAATTTGTGCTAAACCAACCTTGGCATACATTAAACACAGTAGGCTAATTCATTTATTTTGTAATTCTTTTAAAGCCTCGGTTCCTTTGTTTGACAAATAGGATATTCAAAAATCAATACTCTGCTCGAAGTCCGGCTCCTTTTTAATATTTAACCGCTGTGTAGTTATAACTTGTCTTGGGTTGTCAATTTAACTTTAATACGATTTCACAAAAACAAAACAAGTGTAGCCACATGTACGACAGATACTCCTTGTATCTGCCCTTACGTTTTCAAGTGAGATATAGGAGAACCAGGTTCCTGTTGGGGCCACGTTTCTTGCGTTGGTCCGAAAGAAAATTGATAATTTGACCTTTGTATGGCATTGGGGTATTTCGAGCCCGCAGCCGTATGTAAGCCAGAGCGCAGAAATATCCGGCATTTAACAGTGGACATTTAAAAGGCAGAGGCGTGTAACTGTGGTCTGCGGATGTTTCCTCATATATGATCTGGTGCCTTTCTTCTGCTGCTGGTGTGTCAGTTTTAATTCTGCCCAGTAGGTGGGACTTGATGTTCAGAACACGGACTTCTCGCTTTCCCGTCCTTCTCCCTTATATCATCCATATAAGTCCCAGCGCTGCGCAAGAGCAACCTGGACCGAAGCGACAGCAGAAGACCAGACCATGCTAGAGAGAAGCGCCGAGCGGGACTACTGATTTTTCCCCACCGTCTTCTTCTTTAACGGAGTATTTTGGTTTTCGTTTCTACTTTTCAGGTCTCTGATATCCGGGAAGAAGGCTTCATTCGACCAATTTTAAATACCGTAACACTTATTAACACCGAGGCATTCTTATTTCGCAACACGCACACACACACATACACACATCACAATTTATATACTACCGCAGAAGGGCACCGACCCTCTACTGGCTCGGGAGTCATGGATCTATCGCTCTTTCCATCCCGAATTTGCTGGTGGAGGGTACTGTTTCTCCTGAGCATCTTCCAGGACTATCTGAGCTCCATGCTGGACTGTCCGCCAAGCTGCAGTTGCTCGTCCACAGAGATCTATTGCAATAAGTCCGACAATGGGAAATTCTTTCCTTTGCTGGCTCTGCAAGAAACGGGGAACAGTGGGAATAACAGCAACAGTATTCCCGATATGTTCAAGAACATCACCTCCATGTAAGTGCACGATGAGTGAATGTTATATATCAGAAATGCATATTTGAAAATGCGCCCTGCCTTTGCGTCTCCCAGTCACACCTGCATATTTCGTTCGAAACGCCAGCGAAAAACCACTTGTTCCTTTCACTGATGGTGATTACACTTATGTAATTAATATGTGGATATGTAGCAAGACAATCAGTCATTTCATTATGAACGAATATTTAAATAGCGTGTTTCTTATTTTATTTCTTTTTCATAACGACGCCGGCAATTTTCAATTCTGCTTGAAATATAAAACAAAAGTTTTCCCCTGGTGTTTGTCTCCTATGAGTTTTTCTTTCGGATTAATGAAAGAAAGCCTGTCGTTAAAAATGCTTCTCGGTCTATTATCGTCTTCTTCGGCAAAGAGAACACGGGAGGGATTTTCCATTTGTATATGAAATTTGTCCGCGATTGCGGCTGCCCTTCTTCTGACAAACACCGAGCTAAAGTAGGGGAATATCCCCCTAAGCATAGTAATAGCAAGGTCGGCAAGACTGTAGAAAAAAAAAACATTAAATGCACTTTTTAAAATCTAATTGCTGAGTCTCATAAGTGATGCCGTATGTGACTGTGCCTCACACAGGCGTCTTGGAAAAGGGCTTGCTTTATATTCCTGAGAGGAATACAAAGAGGATGACTATAAAGGAATGCAGTCACAGACCTTGCCATCTGTGCTATGTGAAAGTTGTCATGTACTGTATAACTGTACCTCTTGGGGTCGGCATATTACGGCACATGAATTGGATATTTACACCTTAAAGTCTAGTTATATAAACAAATGTAAATTCTTATATAAATCTGAGGAATTTTTGTCCGTCCCTTTTCGAGCAAACTAAAACCTCTGTATTATTATCGTTAATGAAAATCAGAGCTGTAGTATCTGTCTGTATTAAACCGGATTTTTTTTTTGTTTATAACAAAGGTTAGTAAGTTACATACTATGAATTTGTATGAACCATCGGCGGTATTTTATAACTGGTGTATGTAGTGTAGCGCAGACAGATAGGCTCCGTTTTTCGTTTTTGAAGTAGACCAAGTCTGACCTCCTTCAATTAAAACATATATAAAATATATTTTTAAACATACTCCCATATACATCAGTGTTTGTGTAACACACCGTGTAATAGTGTTCACTACAATGATACGGGCTTGTACGAAGTGATCTTTAAAACCGGTCCACGGTCATTGATGACAAATGTTTTGTACAAGGCTTTCGCTTTGAGAAAAGCCTTAAGTTGTAGATCAGATTCTCCCCAGACTGTGTCCTTCTGCTCTCAACCTTAAAACGATCCCCTTCTCCTCATTCATTCTCTTATTACCCCCCCGACACACACACACCACACACACACACACATATATTTTCTCCTCATCCCGGAATAACGCAAAGCAAAGCTGTTACCGTAGTGCGTCATGGAAATAAAGGATGTATCACCGATTTCTTAATGAGGTCAGGAAGATGCCTCGACAGCCTGCTTTGTAGACTTTTCAATTCACAAGATTTCGAAACATGATGTGTTTTTGCTCAACACAACAATCATTATTAATACTTTACTGGTCCCCATGAGGAAATTCTCTTTACACCTCCTCCAGCTGGCCACAAAGGGCAGCTACCCATAGCAGTACCCAGGAAGCTGGAGGTCAAGGGTCTTACTCAAGGACCCATAGATGTGCCAAGGCCAGACTTGAACCAACAACCTTCTAATCACAAGCACGGATGCTTAGCCCATGGAGCCGCATGCTGCCCCCAGCACGCATACATTTGTACTGCATTTATGTGGGTTTGTTTGTGAGCTTAGCCCACTTTCCAACTTTGCATCCCGCACACGTCCTGCTTGGGAAGGTTGACATCCTTCGGCCGTGTTTGATATTCAGTGAGAAATGATTCTTCTTCTTTTGTGGTCTCATATCCTTGGGCCCCCAGAGGGAGGAGGCTGGCACTGTTTTTACCTGGTTCTCGGAGGGGACAGATCACGCACAAATTGCCGTATAACGAGATTCCCTTTGTGCACAGCACCGCTTAGCAAACGGTGTCAGGAGATCGCTGCAGATCTTCTCCCCCCCACGCATAGAAGGATGGGCTGAATCTCTCTACTTGTACTATGCCCATCAGCACCCGGTCTTCTGGACAGCTCCCACAGCTATATAAATCACTGCATGGCTGCGATGGGCGCATGGTTTAAAAAGCTGTATTAATCCCTTAAAGCAGACCCATGTTCCATAAGACCTACACCCCCCTCCCAGCTGGTAGAGTTCAATTTATATAAGGATGCATTTCTGCACACCTCCAGTTACCTTGAAACCACTTTGAATGTTTTAAGGGAAACTTCCACTGGTCAATTGATGAAAGTGGTCACTGTGCACCCCCTCTCCAGCCTTAGCTAAGCATAAGCTAATATGTCTCAAACTGGCTGATAAGTATGAAACATTTCTGAGTGTCTTTACTTAAGTAGGATTTTGAGATCTTGCAAATCCAACAAATGGGATAAAGCAGAACTTATTGAGAGATTCTGAGACAAAATAAGCTGTATTTTGAAGGTACCCTGCCAGCTTATGTAAGTCACTGGCTATTTAGCCATCCCATTGGAATCCCCACACTCCTGAGGGTCGTGAATGTGGATGGATTAGGTGGAGTGTCAGCTAAGATGAGAGGGCTGACAGGAGATGCCCACTGAGCTCTGCCGTCATGTGGAATCTCCCTAACTGCCAGACAAGACCTGGATATTCTTTATTTACTTGAGATGTTCCTACAAGTTGGTTAATGAAAATTATTAATGCAACATGTTATTAGTCAACTTTCAGACACATTGGTCGTATGACCTCTCTCTGCTATCGAAGGGTCTTGTGTGCATTCAGAATATCAGGCTAATTTTTGACCAGAAAAACAACATTCAGTGTATTTTATATACATTATTTGGTTTGGATATGTGTAAGCCCTCCTTTCTATATGTACAATATTCTGTACGAGTTGTCTTCCTAATCGAGTACCTTATCCATACCTCATCCATTCCCATCAAGGGTATCCATTAAGCTAATTGCCTTTTCTCTACTTAATAAGACGGTTTCTGTATTAAGCATTAGGCAGTGTAATTTTTTACATTCCTAATGGAATGTCACAGCTCACGGCATGACAGGTATATATGTGTGTGCGTGCACATTGCTGTGTGCTTTCATTACTGAATTATGAACATTGCTGTTGCTGCACCAATACTGCATTTATATATATTAATAAAGCTTAAATTTCATTAGGTGATAGTGAGGCTCTCTGCAGTATGTTTGCAACAACATAGTATAGCAGCATAGTTACCAGAAAATATTCAGACTGTACCGTTTATACATTATGCTTCCAGTGGTATATTGAGCCAATATATAGTATAGTTACCAGATTATGTTGCAGTATGGTTACAGTAGTATAGCAGCATAGTTACCAGAAAATATTCAGACTGTACCGTTTATACATTATGCTTCCAGTAGTATAGTGAACCAATATATAGTATAGTTACCAGATTATGTTGCAGTATGGTTACAGTAGTATAGCAGCATAGTTACCAGAAAATATTCAGACTGTACCGTTTATACATTATGCTTCCAGTAGTATAGTGAACCAATATATAGTATAGTTACCAGACATTGGTGCAGTATGGTTCCAGTAGTATAGTGAGCTGATATGCAGTATAACTACCAGAGTATGGTTATGAATAACTATGGAGGTTTCTGCTATAAAATGAGTATATATAGTGACTTCTTCCTTGTGAGGTGTAATGCTTTTCTGCGTGATCCCCAGTCTGATTAGGCGCCCTCTCAGTATTTGTTTCTCTCATTAAATAAACGGTCTCCACTTCTGCCTTTTCTCTGGCATGGCATTAAGTCACCATGAAACCAACTTAGCAGACAGTATAGTCAGGGTTTCCATGGGACAATTAGGGGATGTCTATCTGGATCTGCAGAGTCTGACCTTGGGGTCCCGCCTGATTTCTCAGATCCGCAGAGCTGGAATATTAAACAAATGCTCTCCTCTCAAACATCCAACAAATTCATACTCTTGGTCTGTTAAAACGGGTACAAGCCTGTTTCTAAAAAAGCTGGGTCACTGTGTTAATTGTAAATAAAAATGACTTACTTACAAGTCACATAAATCTATATTTGATTGAAAATAGAACAAAGACAACATATCAGATGTTGAAACAGAAGTTTTATCGTTTTATGAAAAAGATATGTTTAATTTGAATTTGATGCCAGCAACGCGTTTCAAAAAAGTTGGGACGGGGACTTGTTTACCACTGTGTTGCATCACCTCTTCCTTTAACGACACTCTGTAAATGTTTGGGAACTGAGGAGACCAGTTGTTGGAGTTTTGAAAGTGAAATGTCCCATTCTAGCCTGATATAGGATTGCTAGGTACAGCTGCTGAACAGGTCAGGGTCCCCTTTGTCGTATTTTCATTTCATGATGCACCAAATGTTTTCAGTGGGTGACAGGTGTGGACTGCAGGCAGGCCAGTCTAGCACCCGGACTCTTCTGCTATGGAGCCATGCTGTTGTAATACCTGCAGAATGCGGTTTGGCATCATCTTGCTGAAATATACAAGGCCTTCTCAGAAAAAGACGTTGTCTGGATGTCAGCATATATTGCCCCAAAACCTGTATATATCGTTCAGCATTAATGATGCCTTTCCAGATATGCAAGCTATCCAAGCCATGGGCACTAATGCACCCCCATACCATCACGAATGCTGCCTCTCCTCTTTATCCTGCAGGACGCAGTGTCCATGATTTCTAAACATAATCTTAAATTGATTCGTCAGACTACAGGACGGTTTTCCATTTTGCCTCAGTCCACCATAAATGAGCTCAGGCCCAGAGAAGTCGGCGGCGTTTCTGGAGCATGTTTAGATGTGGTTTCTTCTTTGCATGGTAGAGTTTCATCCTGCATTTGTGGGTGCAGCATCAAAATGTGATCACAGGCAATGATTTTCGGAAGTGTCCCTGAGCCCATGCAGTGATTACCACCATAGAATCGTGTCTGTCTTTAATGCAGTGCCACCTGAGGACCTGAAGACCACGGCTTTCCAATATTGGTTTTCGTCCCTGTCCCTGGCGTACAGAGATTTCTCTGGATTCTCTGAATCTTTTAATGATATTATGTACCAAAGATGATGAAATTCACAAATTGTAATATTAACACGAGGAACATTATTCTTAAAATGTTGCACTATTTACTAGCACGAAATTCAAACTGAGCATGCATTTGTCATAAAACAATAAAATCTGTCACATTTTATATGTTGTCTTTGTTCTATATTCAATGAAATATGGGTTTATATGATTTGCAAATTGGTGTTGCATGCTTGCATTCTGCTTTAATTTACATTTTATACAGCTTCGCAACTTTTTTGGAAAGAGGGTTGTTAATGTACATGATTATGACATTCTTAATAAAGGATATGTTCATGTCCGTGTTGAACTTTCATGAGAACAATGATTTCCCTGCTTTGTTTTTGATATTGCTCTGTTTTCAGGGATTAATTTTGCTTCTTGTATAGAAGGTCTTTCTGTAAATTACGGGCAAGGCTATTGCTGTCTGTTTATCCTGTTTTCTGTGTACCCTGTTATTTTTTGTTATATAAGTACAGCTTTTGGAGAGAATGTTAATAAAACACTTCTAGTAGAACATAAGCCTGAATACATAAATAAGATTCCTTTGGTTGAAGAAGATTCCTTTGGATACCGCTGGCCTTGCTGAAAAGCCTTTTGGCGCTTGATACCTACGTTTCTCAAGGTTCGACTACTTCCAAATTTCCTGCTAAATGGTAGCAATTGCACGTTCCCAGAATGTTAATGTTATACTCTTTGTTCATTAAATAGACATTTTACTAGGTTTTGCTTTGTTTGAAAGATGCTGTGTAGCTCTTGTTCCAGTATTGTTTACACTTATACCTGGGCATCCATTGGAAGCTCCACCTAGCTGCACTCACGCGTAGTCGCCTGCTTGCTATCTGCCTCATGCAGACATCGTTTTAGACAAAACTGCCTATTAAATGTAAATGTAAATGACATGTATTCTGTTTGGGAAGGTGGTGAAGGGCTCTTCAAAGAGTATATAAGCGCCCCTCTTTGGTGAAATATCCATCCATCTTTTTTCTCTTTCTGAGGGGTCACACACTGTCAGAAAAAAGTACCAATTTGTACCTTAGAGGGTACAATTACTTGTCACAGGGGCTGTACCCTCATGGGCCTGCCAGTTGTACGCTAGCTGTAGGTAAATGTACCTTTTAGTCTAATTTAAGGTACAGAAATGGACTCTGAGGAACATTTTTGTACCATTGAGGGTATGTGAATGTTGTTTGTACCTCGGGGAACAAAACTGTACCTAGGCTGTACCCTTTTTTTCTGACAATGCAGTCTTTGTTGAAATATGCGATTCTGGAATGTTTGATCCGTGTCAGAGAGAACGCTAACCTGACGTTTACACTGTTTAGTCATCTTAATGAACCTCCAGCTACACTGACATAGCAGCCTCTTGATAACATTAATGCTGTTTATTCCCTGTTTACTGGGCTGAGTTCAACAGGGGAGCGGCACAAATGATTTGCCCCGTAAGGGTGCTTCCTTAGTGGCACAAACAGCTGTCATTTTCTTCAGACGGCACGCCGTTGGCGGAACGGACGATGGCGCGTGAATCGATCGCAGTCCATTCGACTCGCTGACACGGATGTTTGTGTCAGATCTGGCTGGAAAGGAAGTTGACGTTGGTGACACCAGTGTCACAGGGAATGCTTGGGTTTATGAGCAGAGCGTGATTTGTTGGTATGAAATGGCCACCCAGCTTTTGCAGCAGGCTATAGTCATTTTACAGGTATCGATGTACCATTTTTTATGCCCTCCTGTCCCAGGCTATGATGGAAATATTTAGAATGAGACTTTTACTGACCGGTGAAATGAGAACACTGGGTAACGCATCACCTGATGGGGCACCAATGCTTCATAGTAACTCAGTAACTACTGAACTTCAAACCATACGCAAATATAGTAGCTGCTTGAGATTCATTAATGATGACCAAACGTGAGATCAGTATTTCACTTGTGTTATTCATGACTTGTTCCTTCAGTAGTTCACAAAGGTTTATAGAATCAACAGATATAGTAACAAATAGTAACTGCTTGGGATAAGTAATGTGTCACGATTCATTAATGAAGAACGAACATGAGATCAGTGTGTAACTAAGTGTGCTTAATTAATACATATGTAAGAGCACAACAGTATATTATTTGTGCCCTCTCAAGTAAAGTGTTACTGAGCACCGTTTGTAGTTTAACAGTACGGCTCTTTTCTCCTCTGTCCCAGTATCAAAATCAACTCCCCTCTTGCACACTTTATTGAAAATCTATCACAGAGTACAGATTGGAACGTGTGATGTCATCAGTTCTGGTAATAATGGAAAGAGTTTCTGCATTGGGGGCTCAATGAAGGGATGGAACCGAACTGATGCATACCTTGGGGGTGATGTTGGGGTTAATATAGTCCACTTGTCGCCAGGTGGAGCCCGTACCCACAATGCACCCAATCCGGATTCCATTTCCCTGTCAAACTAAACATGTTTGCTTTATGTTTTCCCCATTTTAGGTGCCTTTTATTCGGCCCCCTGCTGAGGTGATGGGCAGACTCTCTAGAGCTCTGCGAAGCGTCCCACTGTTTTTGCACGTCTCTTTAGGAGGTGTCCAGGCACAGCTGCCAAACCGTGATTGGATGCTTACAGCAGGTTTTAACGGAAGGCTGGGTTTCGTGTCCTAAGAGACCACTGCTGTTTCATTAGCCCAAAAATAAGAAAGAAACACTGCAGAATTATACCGAGCACTGCAGTTACCCAACAGCCCCGTGTTGTTAACTTTTTCTCCCCTGACTTTTGAATCCTGGACAGAGTGGAGACTGCAAGGCCGCTTGCAAACAGGAATGTGCTGTTTTCTCTGTCTCTCCTCTCAGATTGTTATTAATCCGTTTGTCTGTTCACCGAGAATGTTAAGGCCTCACCAGGATACTTGTAGCCCTGCAAACACATACAAAGCATACCCATAATTCCACAATACATTGCTGCAAAATATTAAATTCCTGCAATTTATGTACAGTGTTTCTTTGATCTTATTTTTTTGTTGGTTTCGCTTCTTCAGGAAGGAGCATTTCAGGAACACTGGCTTTCAGGGCAGAGGCCTGAAAATAAAGCCTACGTTTTCGTTCCAAGCAGAAGGAACATTTTAATGCTGCTCTTATTTGTCCTCGTATTGCTCTCCAAACATCTTCCAAGCACTCATCCAGTACAGTGTCGCTGAGGGAGGGGGCTGGAGCCCGTCCCAGGCACACAAGGCAGGGGTACATCCTGGATGGGGTGCCAGTCCACCACAGGGCACACATACACACACACACACAATTGTACGCTACAGGCCGATTCATTTATCTGAAGACAATAAAACACAAAGGATGTTTAAGATCCCAGTGGTGCAGATAAAGCATAGCTTAGATTCATTTAAATCAGCTTGACATTAAATTGTACAATCATTAATTCAACAACCACTTTAGCAGGACGAGATAAAGGGTCGGTTCTCATTTCTCATATTTGTTTTGCACTTGTATTCTAATGCTGGAAACTTTTAGCCACCAAGCTCACGCAACAATATCTTTCATCCCATCATATGGGAGCGCTGGATTCCCGGGGTGGCATTTGACCCAAATGAAAAGCAGATTAAGTACCTTCTCTGTTGCTATCTAAAATGCACCGGCTGTGCTTAACATGCGGCAATATAAAAGTAAATAAAGTAATGCTAGGTGTGGCTATTAGCGCTAACTAGCATAATCCTGGAGGAAGGGGGGGTGGCGCCGGGAATAAAAAACTGAAAAAATGGTCTATTTGGGTTACATACTTGCTTAATTTTAGTATTAGCTTTTTTCCTTGCTTTTTGAATGCTTTTTAATTTAGTTTAATTTTTTGTTTACCGACGTAATAGATTTTGCGATGTGACATACGATGGTAGCACAGGATGTGGTTTGCTGGTTAGATTAGCCAGCTACACCTAAGGCTGAGTGGCCTATCCAGCTGTCCAGGGGCAAGCAACATTCTCTGCATTTACACACGCACGCATAATAAGCTAAACAACTGTTGTTTATGCACATATATATATAGATACACGCACACACACACACACACCGATCAGCCATAACATTAAAACCACTGACAGGCGAAGTGAATAACATTGATTATCTCATTGTAATGGCACCTGTCATGGGAGCCATTATATAATAAGCAAGGGAAGGGGGTTATTGAAATTGTGTTGTAAGCAAGAACAATGGGCAAGTGCACGGATCTGAGCAACTGAGTGTCACGGCTAGATGTCAGTGTGACGGCACCTCCAAAACCACAGGTCTTGTGGGCTATTTCTCGTATGCAGTAGACAGTACCTACCAAACATTGTTCAAAGAAGGCCAACCTGTGAACCTGCAATGGGGCCATGGGTGCCCAAGTTCATCGATGTGTGTGGGGAGTGAAGGCTAGCCCGTCAGGTCCAATCCCACTGGAGGTACAATACAAATTACTGAAAAAGTTAATTCTGGCTATGATAGAAAGGTGTCAGAACACACAGGGCATCGCAGCTCACAAAGTTTGGGGCTGCGTAGCCACAGACCGGTCAGAGTGCCCATGCTGACCCCTATCCACCGCCGAAAGTGCTTACAATGTGCCTGTGAGCGTCAGAACTGGACTATGGAGCAATGGAAGTAGATGGTCTGGTCCTGGCATTCATGTAGATGTTACTTTGATACGATTTGATATCACTTACCGAAACATAGTTGCAGACCAAGTACACCCCTTCATGGCAACAGTATTCCTCAGTGGCAGCGACCTCTTTCGGCAGGATAATGCACGCTGTCACACTGCAAAAAGTGTTCATGATTGGTTTAAGGAACATGAAGAAAAAGAGTTCAGGCTTCCAGATTCCTCAGATTTCAATCTGATTGAGCATCTCTGGGATGTGCTGGGCAAACAAGTCTGATACACGAAGGCTCCACCTCGCAACGTATAGGACAAAAAGATCTGCTGCTAACTTCTTTGTGGCAAACACCACAAGATACCTACAGAGGTCTTGTGGAATCCATGCTTGCAGAACTGTTTTGGTGGCACGAAGAGGATCTACACAATATTAGGCAGGTGGTCTTAATGTTATGGCTGATTGGTATATATTCTACCTGAAAATACGACGTTTCCCACATGAGATTACATTATGTTACATCACTTGATTGTCTGCTATGAAAAAGCATTCTGCATGATCTTCTGATAATCACAAGTCTCAGCCGGGACTGAGATACTGAAACATTCCAGTATTTATGTACAGGGCTGCTCTCCATGGCCTCACCGATTTCAGGGGTTCCTGTGCGTGTAGATACGGGTCCACTGTCATGCGTGTCAACCCTGAAACATCAGTAAGCCTACGGACACATCCTCACTGTGTGACTGCTGCTGTGTGCTCTACACAGTGGCCAGTTTACTAAGCATTTCAGCTCCGTAACGCAGCCAATCACGTCGCTGACCCTGAATGCAGACTGCACACATACAGCATCAAGAAGTTCAGTAACTGAAACATTTGAACTAAGACACCTGATCTAAGCAATATGCATAGCTGTAGAGGTGTTTTCCAGTGGGGGGGGGGGGTGGATAACTAAACAAACAAACAAACAAATGAATAAATGAAGGTAAATAAGTACGAAAAAAATAGATTTTTTCATATTGTTCTTTTTATTTATGTTATGACATCAACATCAGTTTAGTTGTATTTGGTTAGTTTCAGAGGAACTCTGTCCTGCCCTGACATTTTGGCACCAGCTAAACTAATTCGGTCGGCCGGCCTGCACATGAATCAGGCTGTGGGTTGCCAGGACTCTCTGACAGATGCTTTGAAATTGTATGTTGTGTGTGGATAGTGTGTCTAAGCTGTGTTTTATAGATGATCTGGCAACCTGGGTAATGTCAAACCAACATACAAAACTTGTGGATCCGTGTATGACAATTATTCATAATAAAGTCTGAGGAAACAACAAAATGGGAGGGTGTGGAATGTGGGAGAAACTCCGGAATAACGGGAGTGCTGGCAGGAAGGTATGGTTGTAGGTGTCGTGCCTGGTGGCTCCAGCATCTCAGAAACAGCCCCCAGGATGTTCATGCTCTACTGTTTCTAAAGGGAATGCTGTGATGGAGCTAAAACATCCAGTGGATAGTATTTCTCTGGCAAGGAAACACCTTGTTAAGAGGAATGGTCAGAGGAGAATGGCCTGACTGGTTAAAGCCAGGAAGGGAAAAAAAATCAAGGAGAGAAAGAGCAGCGCAGTGAAAGAGGGGCATGCAGAAAGGCTTCTCTGAGCGCGGCTGCACTTGCTGTGGTTCTGGAGACAAAAATGAGTCCTACCCATTACTAGCTAAGCCTGCGTTATAAAATGGGTCATACCCAGTTTTAGCTAAGAGTACCTAATAAAGTTGGTCCTACCTGGTACTAGCTAGGTGTACCTAATAAAGTTGGTCCTACCTGGTACTAGCTAGGTGTACCTAATAAAGTGGGTCTTACCTGGTACTAGCTAAGGGTACCTAATAAAGTGGGTCCTACCTGACACTAGCTAGGTGTACCTAATAAAGTGAGTTCTACCTGGTACTAACTTGGCATACTAATACTACTAATTTGTCCAACTTAATAAAGTAGATTCTACCCAGTACTAGCTAGGTATAACTAAAAGTGCCCACTGAATGTATATTAAAATATAAATCTGTCCCATCATGTCTGCCTTATTTTCATATTTAATACAATAAGTCTTTGTTTTTATAGAAATGTTGAATAGCAATTTGGTTATAAATGTAGGCCTCCTGTAATGTATACTCTAAATGAACACCAGTGTTCCAGACAAAAATCTGGAAAGCATTTTGTTTTGCTTATTGCTTCATTGATGATTTTTAGTTTTGTATCTGCTCAGTAAACACTATGAATTTTTAACGCTGTCCTCGGCTCCTCTGTTCTGTTGACAGACATCGTAAGCATCTGTGTCTATGAATGTAAACAAGCAGAATCCTGGGGACTTTATATGTGCAAAAACACCCCAAAAAAGTTGTTTGGTTCGATTTACGTGATTCAACTCGCTGCACAGGTTGTCACGTCTTCGAGTTCGGCACGTAAATATTTTCCCCGTCTCTTACGTAATAACCTACGGTGATGTTTGGCGATTGGCTCGGCCGCAAGTGCCTCCCTCCTAAGTGCTATATTTGTAAATGCTTGCGTCTTCTTTAATCGCTCGCAGACTTTATAAGGTGTGAAATTTCTACAACGTGAAATGGGGCCGTGCGGTGCCCAAAAACAAGTGTCAAATGGGTCCAGCCATCTGGACTGAAGCCCCACTGGTTTTATCGGTTTTATATCAAAGGCACTTTACGTCGGATAAGGAGCCAGATGTGCGAAGAGTCACTTGCTCCCCCCAGGGTTCTGACACCGGGCCAGTTGCCCTTCAACACCCTGCATCTGTATGGGCTCGGGATTATGTCTTCTGCTGCTTACAGCAGAATTACATACAGATTAGTCTCCTGACAGTTACTCTACACCTTATGATACTTTGGGAAATCAAAGCCGCAGTGTACTTACAGAGTCTATAATGTTTTATCGGCCTCACTTGCGTGCTACATGCTAGTAATCCCCCCATATCCGCGGTCTGAAAAAATAAACTGTAAAATGTGTAATGATATGTTTTTGTTCCTTTGTCCTTTGGGGGGTACTAAAAACATGATTTTTATTGCTCCGTCATCCCTTGATACGTCATACATTTTAATTACTCAATCGTCTCTCGAGAATTAGGCTAAAACGTCAGAATCCCTTTCATTCGAGAGAGTACAGTACTGTATAATAACGTACAGTGTACTTTGTTCGTACTGTATTTAATATCGGCAATGTCTTACTGTGTGTAATTCATCGATTAAACTTTACGATATGTGTGTGCACGGAAATCACGTTTTAAATGGGGTCTGCGGATGGTTCGCTGTTATCCTTAATTTTGGATATCCGCGGTAGGTCTTGGAACGTAACACCAGGAGAGTAGCTAGACCTTCCCCCTGTCAAAATGTTACCTTGGGGCCCCCTGCCCCCCTTGCATTATATAATTCTACCTATTCAAGGGCCTCTGTAAAGCGCTGGGCCCCCTGAATCTGTCAGGGTATCCACGCCCCTCCAACACCCCTGCGTATCACCCATGGATATGAGAGAACTTCTGTATATATCCAAGTGTGAAAAGTACAGTGTACTAACAAAGAATTTGTCAAATCATCACAATCCACAATCCAGGTTATAATAGTAAGTATGTTTAATACCGTCAGTCAACAGCAAAACAGCACACGATCCGGGTAGCTATGTCCAGCCTTAGCTGTTTCTTAAACTACAGCCATTACATTTTTTAACTACTGTAATTAAACTACCCATAAACTACAGTAATTAAATATCTGAAACCACTGTAATTAAAATCGAGATTATATTCAGAATCCTCTTTTATGTTCACAGAAACTTTGATCTGCATGGAAACTGCAAGATGGAATGAAAAACTTTAAATTAAATAAGCCAAAATGTTTTCACCCGGAATATAAATCTCACTTTCACAACAAACTAACAACCTTTCTGGAAATATCAGAAATATGTATTTAAAATAAGTTGTGAAATATAATCAGTAACACTTTACATTAACTGCGCATTCATAATGCAGTCATAGAACATTCATAAGCAGCACATAAGTATACCTTGACATCCTAACATATCTTAACAGCTTTATTAAACATTAATAACAAACATTACATGATGATAACAAACATTGCAATCGTATTGGGGGGGGCGGTGTTTGTTTTGTTCTGTTCTGTGTTAATACTTGCTCAATTTAAATTTGATCACAAAAAAATAAACATTACAATCATATATTCATATAATGTTTGTTATTAATTTGTATTAAAGTTATTCATTGGGCATTCACACCTGGGCTCTGACATCTGGGGAAATGTGCTTCCTCACACAGATGGTAAAGTATATCTACTGGTAGCCTCCTTACCTTGTTATGCAAAGGCCATCAACAGCCCTTAAATATACTGCAATTTTATTAAATATATTTCAGCCATGGTTAGTGTCTGTGTGAAATACTTTCGGGAAAGATTTTGAACCGCTTATGGTGTTAAAGTTGTTGCATATGTACTTAACATTGTGTATGGGTGAGGTCATGAGAAGCTGTTTAAAATGATAACAATGATCTCGCATGGCGTGAGAGCCATAATTTTGTGAATCTGATGGTTATATTACCTGGAGTATAGAAGACTTATACTTTGACTCTTTGTTTTGGCAGCTCCCACTGAATGATGTGAAAAAGGCATCGATTGGATCGGACACTTGGGAACAGTACATGATTTAGATTTTGAAATGCTCGCTTAAAGTATGTAAATTTCAAGTTATACGGTAACTTTGTTTAAACTCTGTTTTGTAAGTTTATTTGCGATGGAGTAAAAATGGCTCCAACGATCTCAAGCAGGATATAGAAACCTTTATGTTACATGGAAGGCTGCAGTTACAGATACAGTTTTGAAAACCTTGAGGTTACCTTCTGGGGTCTTCTGGGGGATGAGGGTGGGGCTGTTGGAGTCGTACCCTTGAGTACGTAACCTGTATGCTTTGGTTATAGACTGTTTCCAGGGCTTATTGACTCAGATTTCAAACGTACTCATGTTAGGGCTCTCTTTGCCAGCGCCAATTGAACGCTACGGGCATTCGCAGAGTTTGTTTGACGAGGTCATTTCTCCATTCGAAACGCTCCTGGGCTGTACCGTACCCGCCATACCGGGGACTGTAATGCAGCACTGAAGAGCAACAGAAAACAGATTAGCAACACGTCTTTCAACGGGCACGGGACATAGCTCCCAAATTGATTCTACTTCACAGGCCTGTTAGCTATTTAAGGGATGTGTCAAGCTAAGAATAAAGCAAGAGAAACAATCAAAACAGAAATAGTGCAGAGAGAGAATGCAGTAGACATGCTGGGTTTGGTCCTCTCAAGAAATGCAAAATTATATGTTTCTGTTTTCAGGTCTTTTAAAGTTAGGCTTAAGAGCAAGAGCTAATGGGCTTACAGAAAGACGAGCGAGGCTGTTTTTTATTATGCTTATTTCTTTATACACTCTTTTTTACTGTAGTAACTTACAAATCGTACCGTAAGTCAGATATTCTGTTAAATTCCTTTCTTTTTATACTCTGCCTCCTGCCCACCGGGCGCCTGCCTGTTCCCATCGTGATGTGTTTCCTTCCTGCTGAAGAAAATCTCTACCTGGACGACGGAGCCTGGTTCCCCAGGGAACGTGTTGCTGCATGATGAGGTGATGAGAAAGTTGGCTGTCATCCACTGGACTTTCTGACGACGTCGGTGGTGTAGAACATTCGCTGGACTGCCTGTGGAAGCGCGAGTGCTGGTGGTGTCCACCAGGGGGGATTGCGGAGTGGAAGTGAAGTGCCAGCACGTTTCTGGAGTGGTCATCCATGTGTTTTAGATGCTTCTTAAATAGATCAGGTCACGCTTTTAAAACCTGTACAACCAGGGTGGAACCAACTGGGCTAGTTCACTGAAACATGTAATCTGATATGCATTTTTTGACTCATCATTTGGCTAGTATGCAGTTTTTTTGTACTAACCCTTCATCTAAATTAGCCTCCTCAGGTGAATGGCCAAGCTTAATTTTTAGCCCTGCGTTCAACCATCCATCCATCCATCCATCCATCCATCCAAGTTTTTCATAAGATATTATCAACTGCAGAATTCAGGGACACAAGGCCGAGGACGCCCTGGACAGAATGCTCCTTAATCACATACCCAACAACCTTCCCCCTGAGAAATGTCCATGTACTGATGCCCATCAGTAAAACATATAACTTTAAGCATGCAACTGCTTGTCCATAAGTGCCTAGGAGCATAGCTGGTGCCTCCACGTTTAGCAACAGTGTTGAGCTCCGCTAATTGTCTGTTGTAAACAGTTTTAGACTGGGTCACACGGTACGTTTGACTTTCGGGTGAGATATAGATCTGCAGAGTAAAGGTCACTCAGACGCGGGAGAAAATGTTCTTTGAGACGTGAGATGGTTATCAATTAGACTGCGTGAGCGCTAGTCTTTTTCAGTCTTGTGAACGAGCAGGTTGGCGCAAATGATTTGTGTGAAATAAGCATCTTCTAATCACAGCAAATCTGGAGGCAGAGGCAGAGACATGTCGGCGTCATGCAGGTGTAGTTTTTTGTCATATACCGCAGCCGATATTAATCTTGTCGTTTCATCATTGCCGTTAATGAGTCTAGATTTCTCAGGACGTGTCAGAGATCTCTACACTCTGTCTGTCTTTTTCTCGTAGCTTGAGTACATTTTAGTATTTGGATGACCTGTTCATTATCCCCAGATGGATTGTACTCTGGAATTTGTACGTACCTAACATTTGCAATGTTTTTCTATGTCTTTTGAATGCACAGAAACTGTCTCTTTTATAAAGTTCAGGTTAGAAAGGTAGATTCTGTCAAAACCCACTCCCTGAACTCAGGGTCATAAACTCCAAAAGTCTTTTATTCACAGATAATCAGTAACACTCCAGTAGATAACCCTTGGAGTGCCTTCAGCAGATCCATGCTATGCACTGGGCCTAGAGAACACGAAATGCGGGCAGGGGGGACATCCCATCCCTTTCAGAAACAGTTCAAAAGCAACAGTACGATACATCCTCCCTCATTCACACAGGAGGTTGCTTCTGTTTGTATCGAGTGGACAGAAATGAAGGATGCCCAGCCTGTAGCCTTTAGCCACGGCATTCCGCTGCAGCTTAGTGACGGCTCTCCTGGTTTAGGTTATGGCTATTGTTATTATTAGGGTCATTATTTAACTTTGGTGAAATCTGCATTCACGTCTCACATTGAGGGCTGTGTTATACACTAACAGTTCTTGTTTTTGGTTACCTAGAAGGAATAATGGGTGATGCAATTTTGATCCTTTGTTCTTGTGAAGTCTGGTAATGAAATGCAATCAATATGCATACAACATTGTAAAATAGGGACTATAAGGTATAGTGCATCAATGGAGAATACTTGACCCATTCATTCATCCATTGCAAATTCTCTAGGATATCATAGTTTAATTAATTTATAATTGCCTTGGATATTCAGAAAGCTCTCTGCTGTACCATTTTCTAAATAATTACAACTTTGCTACCCAATGGGAGGGAGTTTAAGGCTGATCATCTGGTCTTCAATTAAATTACTACTTGAGTATGTTGGACTCAATGAAAAGTTTACCTTTAATTAATGACAGTATTGTGTGGTTTGAGTGTCACACTGAAACTATCTCATTATATGAATATTAACGTCTAACCGTGCATAGTGTGTGTAATGAGCCAAAAAGATGTCGTTTTCATTTGCGTTGTTTCACAGAGGAAGCTGTGATTTTTCCCGTTAACAACCATGTTTATAGTACATTAAATCTTACTGATTATAGTAAGGCTAATTAGATTTAGTCAATTTTAATTTAGTGACTAATATTTGTTCGGAGTGAAAGTGAAGATTCTGCTGTAATTGTACCACTGAGCAGAGGCATCGATTGGCGGCTGGTTGCCAGCTACCTTCCTCACTGCCAAAGCGCAAAGGTCGTCGGTGACGTAAAGGTCACCCAGACTTCCCCAGGACTGCTGTCCATGGGCCGCAGCTATCCGGCTTTCTCATTATCCTACAGTTTCATTATATCACACGGCTTTCAGGAGAGGGAAAAAAAAAGTCTTTCCATGTTTCGATTAGCTTGATGAGTGTTTCTGGGCAGATAGTGCCAAAGCTTTCCATTAGAGGAGCGAGCCCCGGTCTTACATAATGGGGGGGCCATGGGGTTGGGAATGAAAGAGCTCCTCCTTGCAACGCAAATCCGACCGAGCCCCCCTGAGACGGAGTATGACGTTTTTCGGCTGTTTGGTGCAAAATCGCACAGATCCTGCGCCAGACGCGCGGTAATCACACGGCCCTTGCGTTTCGTCATTGGCGTGATTCTTCTTCAGCGCTGGCCCCCGATTCGAGCCCCAGGGGTGAATTTTGATTAGCTACTCACCAATACATTTCACAGATTTAAACATGCAGGGGGTATTACTTGTAGCTTTCCCATATCGTCTGTGGAGGCATTAGGCATTAACAGCGGGGCCGGAGTGGACACCCAGCATAATGATATCACTCCTTAGACGCATCTCAGAAATGTGCGAATAACCTTCACGCTGGAGCTCCTGGGCGCCTTCTAATACCGCAAAGCAGCCCCTGGCTTTTCCCACTTGGTCCTCCAGGTGGCGCTGTTGCTGTAATCACCTTTTATTTGAAATTACCATGCCGTCGCGCCATGGGCTGTGAAATACGTCACAAGCCGCACGAGCTGGACTCCTGGACTGTTTCTTCATTACCGGCTTGGTCTCCAGGGATGCAGCTGGCTGTTATCTGCAGTGTCGCTGTAGATTAATATGAATACACGGAGAGATGGCCATTTCGAGGACTCCCATGTGTAAGAAAGCTAGACAGCCTGGGATTCTAGGCTGTGTCTCAGCACTGCTTTTGTCCAGCGAGGACAGAAATGTATTATTCACAGTGTCAGTGGTGCCTATGACCACTGACCACTGGCAGATGTGCTGGTTTCATGGCATCCAGAAATGCTTGCCAGGCTTGTGCTAAGTAGTCTGGATCCTGAGAGAACACAGAAGACCCGCTATCGTCAAGCTGACATGCTGCCGTCTCCAGGGCGACAAGTTACACGCCATCGCTGTCCTTGTGGCAAGGACTTTGCGGGTTCCGCTTATGTAAGCTTCCGTCCCGTTCCCTCTCGCGGTGGCTTTCTGAATCCTTTCCCTCGTAATGCAGTGGTGTGTGAATTATGCCCTGGAATGTTTCCTCATTTCAGGTGCCAAGGGAACCTTTCAGAGAAGCTTAATCCCTTTGAGCAGTGAAATACTCCCGCTTCAGTGCATTTGTTCACAGGTCTTATAAGACAAAACAAAACAAAAAAAAACGCAGCTGTTAGAGACAGTCAGAGAGGTCCCGCGGGTACAGGATTTCATTAATATGATTATCTTAAAATTAACTCATGAAAAACATTGGAAAAAAAAGAGTTTATTTTTCCATCTCACATACAGAGTGGGACTGAAGTGTTTATAAGAATCCTTCTGGACAGGGCAAAGCCTCTACGCCTGTGTTATGGGCTAGGTCAAATTTTGATCGGACCTGCTGCATTAATTCTGTATAATAGGGTGTGCGACAGATTTAAGGTATGGGTATTCAGCACAGAATTTATTTTCACCCCTGATATTTGGTATTCAGTAAATTTTTCCGACAGAAAAATTGCTATAATTTAGCTAGAAGGAATCAGAGTCACCAAAATGTTGTAAAGCTGAAGTATTTTGTCGTTCTCATGTGTCTGGGTCCTGTCACGTTCTCCTGATGGCTGTGGTGATGGTTTGGTGTCACTGTGACCTGTTGGGGGACACACTGGTCCTCAGCCTGGTGTCTGTCCAGGGAGATGGACCTCGTCAAACATTTCATTACTGTGGAATTTGGGATTTAGCCTTTCAGACTCGAAATCATTGGGGTCTCTTTTGCCTCCATAACTACACCAACAATTCCCTGCAGAACGACAGAGATCACAATGTGGATATTTATTAATTACATGTGTTTATTGTATTTCTGTTGCTTGCGGTCTGGGGCCGGTAGAACTTGTAACACGCATGATTCAGCTCCATGCCTGTTTGCTAATTTCTTGCATTTCAATGCATATGTGATTTTTGTTTCATTAAAGGTAAATGATTGTGACATACAGGCAAAATTGTAATTAATGTTTTTTTTATGCCAATATGTAGAGCCACATGAATCACTATCTTCGTTTATTCGGTTTATCCCAAAGGGCATTCCACAATGAACGTACTTTGATTAAAATTAATGTAAATACGCTGTCATATTTTACCCTTATTTGAAAAGCCAATTGACTTTCTTTGATGTTTCCATGGTGCTGCGGCAGGGGGGAGTGAAACGAGCTTGTCATCACAGCATTCGCCTTCATTGTCGCTGCCGAAAATGTTAGGGGGCTCCCAGTTTCAGCGCAATTACTGGCGGAATGCAGGAATGTGTGTGTGTGTGTGTGTGTGTGTGGGTCATGTATGTATTACATTGTGGGGACATTAACCTGATATTTTGACGTCATGGGGATCACCTTTTCAGTCCCCACAAGGGGAAACTCAATTTTATAAAAATCTGTGACTGCAATAAAAAAAACTAAATATACCAAAATTCTTTTATTTTGTTTGGTTACTTATGGTTAAGTTTAGGGCTGGGTAGGAGTTAAGGTTGCCATTGTTGGGATTAGGGGAGTTTCTAGCTATTGAAATGATCTGGGGCTAAGTCAAGTTTACCTGGGGCTGGACTTTTTTTATTTTTTGAAGGAAGATTGGCATCGGGGCTAAAATACAAAGGGCTACAGCCTCGGGTGATCGGCCCTAACGACGCCCATGATTGGGATTAGGGTTTTGCCCATAGAAATGAATGGAGAATACCCACAAAGATATAGATACCTAATCTGTGTGTGTATGTGTGTGAAAGAGAGAGAGAGTGAGAAAGAGAGAGAAACAGAGAAAGAAACAGAGAGAGAGAGAGAGGTAGAGAGAGAGGTATGAGCAGCCACCTGGCTTTGTGGACCAAGAAAGGCCTGGAGTCATATTTTGGCACTGGAGCGTTAAACAAGAGCAACGCTGGTCCAGAACAGGCTCATTTTTAAATACAGGACTGGATTGAATAGTTTCAGTCTTTGCCAGAACTAACTGGCCAAAACTAACAGCTGCTTTCAGTCCAACCTGACTGAGTTTGGTCTGTATACGTAAAGGCTTGTTAGGAGAATGTACACATAATTACGGGTGGGTGTTTCATATGAAGGAATTTTAATTATGTATTAATACTACTCTGGATGTGATGCCTTCACCACTTGAAAGGAGCACCGATATATCATTTTTAGAAAATGCCCATCCATCCATCCATCCATCCATCCATCATCTCTACCCTTTTGTCTTATGCTGGGTTACGGGGGTCCGGAGCCTATTCTGGAAGCTATAGGCATAAGCAGGGAATAACCCAGGATGGGACGCCAACCCATCACAGTTAAGAAAATGTATTTAACAAATTCAGCTTCCACTGTCTCTTTCCTTACATGTATGTATGTGGGCCGGCCATCTCTGGGGGCAGCGAGTCAAGTTTATTTTGAATTGGCCCTTGTGCTCTCTAACTCATAATTTATTTTACATGTAGGGCTGTTTTGTTTTTATGTTTTTCCTGGAACCCCATTACTGACACCACTCCCTAGACCCATTTTTATGTCTGCCACCCTTACCGTCTGTTTTGGTGGTCACGTTTGTAAATAATGTGTACTTGGAAATTGATTGCCTCTTTTAAAACATCCCTTAATTATGTTAATCTTGAATTGGAATGGGATTGACACATGTATTATTTCTGAGTAATTTTAGTTCTGTTCCTGTTGTTTAAATATAACTTGCCACGCCTCACGGGAGTTTCTGTTTCAGGAAAATCCTCTTTCTCAAACTCCCCGAACTACAGCCGCATGTGTAATTGAACATCGTAGCTCTTCCGTATAGCATAATCTCTGGGTGCGGCAAGGATACAATTTGCATATGCCGCAAAACCAGAAGTCACAACTCTATCTGAGCGATACGTCTTAAATATTTATACATATTGAGGCGAGTCCAGCTAATGAGATATTGCCAGACAGTGGCTAAAAATAAGCTGGGTCAAACAGTGGCACAAAACAAGGAAAAAGCTGAAAATATTATAGTGTTTAACAAAAAAAAACATAAATTAACCATTCAGATGTAATTCACTGTGTGTGTCAGTGGCTGCAGTTATAAGACGAGGGTAGATTTCATCATATAGCAATGTTTAATGTAATGTATGCAAGCCACATGCAGAAAATAAGCCAATCCTGCGAGACGGGGAACTGCACTGTCCCCAGAGGCAATGGTAACGACAGTAAAGGAAGGAAGAGCGCAAAGACGAGTGGTTATGAAAGCAAGGCAGAGCCCCTCCCCCCCCACTACGCTTACAGGCCAACACCTGCTCTGTGCTCAGAATCCTTTCGTTTTAGTCACAGTCCCTCTGCGACACATCACCGTCACCAAACATGGGTGATCTGTAACCAAAATTGTCAATTACAAGCCTGACTGGATGGCTACTCGAAATCTGTGATCCGTGACATCGGGCGAGACCACAGAGAATGGAGGAACCGATGAAATGAAGCGGACCTCATAAGGAGGCCCAGAATAATCCAAACACTACACCCACAGATGATGATGACACACTCAATGGTTACTCTTCAGATGCATATATTTCAGCCGGTGAGAGGTAACCAAGGTAACCACTCACATTCACAAAAGGATCAGAATCCGTCCCACTCCTCTGACAGCTAGTGGGCCACAACCCACCAAGAATAAACCAGCGAGCTGAACATTTTACACCTACAAGATCCCACGGCATGACCGTGAGCTCCAGCAGAACTGCATGCTGATGGCACTGACTAATCCCGGCCTCACATCCATACTTTGTGCTGCCTTTCGCATCTCTGAAGCAAGGACTTATTTGGATTTTGGCAGTTTTTGAAGTGAAACGTGTCGTTTTATTTCTACTCTCTCCAGCTTTTCATGGACGAGGTATTATTAGTAATAAAATGAAAGCTGAGAGCTGGATGGTGTTGGCATCCAAGGTTGCAGGTTCCAGTCCAGTCCTAGTGCTTAGTGATTTCATTCTATACACATCAATTTTCTTTGGGTTCAGGTCAACTAATGGTTCTGAAATTTCCCCTAGTGTGTGAGAGTGGGTGTTTCTCAATACCAAGAAGGCAAAGGCCGTACTTGTGGTCTTGGTAACTTGCCTCCCAAGAATGAACTTGGAGCGCAATGAATCATGGGATCGGTCTCGTTTGGTGAAGATGTACCCGAAGTATCCTTCATATTTGGGGCGGGGCAAGAACGACATCCGGGGATTTTTACCATCCTCTGTACTTCTGTTGGAACTGATCTTCGGCAATGGAAGATGGTATACGGGTACATGAGAACACAGTCAAGTACGCATATTGAGAAACACTCAGTGTTTGCGAGACTGCCTTTCCCTGCCCCATGCCCTGTCCCGGGTACTTAAGCCATATCTGCTTAGCCTTGACTGGTGGTCTAGAATTCGGAAGGCAGACATATTACCGTTGTATGATGATATGAGAACTGTGGAGCAGACGTTTATGGAAAGTCTGATCGAAGAAGGAAAATAAATACGGTTTGTAATACTAATCGCTCACATAAATACGGCCATAACCAGTCCTGTGCCTGCCGCCAGACCTAAGGCTTGCTCACAGAAACATTTATCAGCCCTTCCAGACGGGAGGACTTTGAAGCTCATTTTAGTCCCTTGGTAAAAAACGGTCTTCAGATTTTCATGCCGAACGGCACGTTTGGCTGGCTTCCAGCACGATATGATCATTTATTTAATTGAAATATCCAGTATGCTAGCAAAGTTTGACAGAGAGTCAATGTGAAAAATCACCAGGATGTAAATGGTGCCCGCAGGGTCCTAACACCCACCAAATCGCCATGCTTTTCTCTAAGGCTCACACTTCGAGCTCCTTACCAACTACTGCAGAGGTGTTCCAGAAAAAGAACTTTTTAAGTAGCAACAAAATTGCTACTTTATTTTGTAATCTTGACCTTTCTATGGGGACCAGAACACAACATGGACTTTTTTCAGAGGTGTTCAAAAATAACCACCTGATGCAACTTTTACGTGTGAAGAAAAAATAATAATATTAAATCTGCTCTTTTCTTTTTTGAACCCGTTGCCAATTTAATTAAATGGCAGAACAAAATAAGGTTGGGGGCATGAATTATGATTGGCTCTAATTATTTAGATTAGCGCTGAGAATTCCCCGGCAATACCAATATTGCTTATAACTTTCACGTTTTAAAAGATCTATTAGTCTGTATTAGTATTCAGCAAAATGTCAGGTTTCCATGACAACTCTTTTCAGTGAGTAGCGTTATTCACAGACGGAGTCAGTCTCCATTTAGTGATGAAAAATTTCCATCGAATTTACTAACTGTGACTAATTTCAGGCAGCAGTGTAGCCCTACCCAGCGGTAATTCACGAACACAAAGTGTTTTTAGTAATATGATCAATGCAGCTGTTATAAAGTCACACAGGAGGTGATGGGGGGGGAGTGTACTTCTGTAAGACTCACGCGAAAAACTCTTTTTATATCCGTGACATTGGACGATTTTAAGAGGCTCACTTTTAATGTTATCGGCAACCAACACTGAGGCAAAATGTAGTAAAAATACCGTATTTGTCCATGAAATTGGGGGTAAATCAATAGACCTCTGTGCTCTGAGTGCTTTGTGTGAAAGATATGAGGTCTGAGACCTTGAGCTGTCTTCAATGCTCCCTCCGGAGGAGGAGGCAAGAGCAGTGGTCACTGTCTTTACTCGCGTACTGGAGTCGTCCGCCGCGTCTGCACAGGTGTGTGCAGTTGTTGTTACTTTGGCGAGTGGGGCCTCTGTATTTGCAGCTGGCCGGTGGCAGGATCCAGGGATAGGAACCCCACTGCATTGCACTGTTTACTTTTTGTATGTGCGAATTGCAGCAAAGTCCACGTGGTGTTGCAACACGACACAGGGAAACTTGAAAGTAATGCTATTGGACACTACTGTACTAATGAGGTAACACTGTTTTCATTACTTTATGATTCAGAGTAGTAGCAGCATGGCTGGTATTACAGGGCTGATATCTTGTGACAAAATACAAAGACCTGGTGAGCAATGCACACTTTACAACTGCTGTTGACTGTTAAATCTAACATCCCAACTATGTCATGACCAGAGCAAGTGGGTTTTCAGGAAAATGTAAGTAGCTCAAAAAAACCAAAATGGGGTGAACAGTATTGGGCTGAAAGAGGTGGATCTGGAAGGCTTCGAAGCAGACTCCATGTAGAGGGCATCAGGCCAGCCTTTAGCTTGATCAGGAGTGAACTGCAGATGGTATAATGGTTTAAAACCCATGACTTGATGGTCTTATTTGAACACCAGAGACCTTCCTGCTAATTCTGAAACTTCAACAGGAAGTGTTTCTTCAGTAGAGAATGTAAAAGTCCTGCAAAATGCAAGGCACCCCTGGATGAGATATGACTGAAGAAAGCATTGTAATTTCCATCCTTTATCAATAAGTGCTTGTCCATGGTAGGAAACATAGGAGGCTGGTCTCCCACAGGGTAGACTTACACGTTAAGTGCAATTTGGAGACCTCAAAGAGAGCCAGGGCAGGACTAACACCCAAAACCCCCCAGAAACGTGCCCCAAAGAACCATCACCCCACCTACATCTTGTCCTGACCACAGGGAAATGCTTAAAGCTGTAAAGTGGAACCCACACAGTACCTGCTGGGAAGCAGCATCCGGGCACCAACACGGGCTTTGTTCCTAACACAGAGGCAGCAAAAGAGACAGCAAAGCAGAACCTCAACAGCAGTGAAGTAGACTGTATGAAATGAGTCGGGACCTTTTTAGTGAGGATTTACGGATGGGTGAGGTTAAATAAAGGCCTGATGTGCAATGAAGGGCCCTCACCTGAACATTCAGGTCAGTCTCTCAGACAGACTCAGCTCATTACCAATGATGCCAGTGGGTCACAGACCACATATTAACTTTTAAACCTTGACATTTACTTCATAATATGTATGGTCAAAAGTTTAAGCAACTTCTCAATGGAAATGATGTGCCTGCTCTGCCATGACGATACATCAAAACTGAAATGACTATAAGGTTAAACTTAAGGGGAAATATGCACTTCATGATGTGCTTCCTGTTTGTCAAAGTCATTTTTCACCCTGAGACCTGAACAGTGATTGTTTCTCAGGTTGTGGATTCAGCTCTCGCAGAGAGACACCTTGCTTGCAGGAGAGATATGCTGATCACTGGGGACGGAGTAAATTTACGGCTGGGGCGATCCAGCCCCCCCGCCTGGGGCCTCACATCTCTCACAAAAAGTCTCCGGCCTCAATAGTCTTGCTCTGTGTTGCATGTCCTTCCAGATGAATCTGTCACTGCCCTCGGCTTCATCAAGCTGCCTTCTGTCACGCTCTGAGAAGGAATGCAGGCTTGGAGCGGCAGAGGGCGCCCCGCCTTATGGTCTCATGCTCCAATGAGAAAACGTGCCTCTTATTAGCCTGCATGGCCATGGATGTTTCCAGATAGACTGACTGATAGGACTCTTGTATGATTCTTGGTTGACTTCAGCTATACATTCAATACATTTTCAAGAAATGACCTACAATCCACTAAAATATTTAATACACAAACCCATGACCCGACCAGGATAAAAATATGGTTGTAACTGGTTATGGATGGATGGATGGATGGACGGATGGATAGATGGATATACTACATAGATCCATCAAAGGACCATGTATTTGTTCCTGCTTTCAGAGTAATGACTGGTAAGAGATACCGAGTTTTGCTCTATATATATATATATATATATATATATATATATATATATATATGTATATATGTATATATATATATAGCCTATAGA
>JAAGVU020000008.1:5232153-5269206 GCA_011763525.2 Mormyrus iriodes | reverse complement strand
ATAAGTAGGAGGGAGAGGCAAGTGGGAACAGAGGCATGGGGAGTCCCTGAAACGTCAGCACTCCAATTCCACAAGGGGATGTGAAGCTAGAGTGTCAGTACTGACAGTTCAGTTCATCCAAAGCCGATGGCACCGATCCCCACCCAGCTCTACACCTGTCGCTGTAGGTCTAACTAGGGGTGAGCGGCTAGCTGGCGCTATCTGTGGCATTGTCCTGATGGCGGGGCTGAAACCCGCTGCCCCGCAGGTGTGAGGCAGCCACTCGCTGAGCCTCCCCACCACCTGTTGTGAATAATGTTGGTATCGCATGCTACTGATCCCACCGTCCGTGTAAGTAAAGACAGAACGAAGCTGGTTTTGATAGCCCCTAATGATACTCGCTGTGCAGGACAGGTTGGATCACCGCGCAGTGTTTTTACAATCCCGGATATTGCTGCTAGCCGGCTAATTTATTATCTGACTGCCAGATCTGTTGTGTCCAATTTTTTTCAAACTACAAAAAGTAAATGACTCGACTCCACCTGCTATATTTCCTCAGCTGAACTGTCGGTGTCCACGGCTGACGTTGAATAAGGTCTTTATCGGATGCTGTTATTAAACTGGTCATAATGCAGCAGCTTTGCCCTGTGGGATGTGAGTCTCTGCTTGTAGGACACACGCCATGGCCTTCCTCTGTGAATCCATGTTTTTTTTTTTTTAATTAAGGATGCTCTCTTCTTCAGGCAGTATTCTGGAACCAGGACAAAGGTGGGCATTGGTTTGAAGTTAATAAGCGGCCATTACAGCTGGGGACAGGGCCCTGCCCCCCCCAGGATCCCTCAGCTTCAGGGATAGCCAGGAGAACATGTGTCTAATCCCACGATTCTCCCTCTTTTCAGAACCATCATGAACTGCAACCTCCGAGTGATCCAACCACGCGCCTTCGCCCAGAACCCCCACCTGCGCTACATGTGAGTCCTTGTAACATTACCACCCTCCTGTTCTGTTATTCTGTCCCTTTAACCAGAACCACCTGCAATGAAAAAAAAAAAAAAATTAACGCTACATACAATTCCATGGATATCTGTGCTCCTCATCTCTTGTCGCCTCCTTGATGATGGTTAGCGCTTCTCGCTGCAAGAGACTAAAGATGGAGGCTTCCTGTTTTATTTTAATAGCTCGAGTTGTGTGTCACCTCTTACTGTGCATGTGACAGTGACACACGCCGAAAGTGGCCTCTGTGCTCTGAGTGCAGTAAGCTGCCAGAAACAAGGTGCAGGAGTGGGGGCATAATACTCTTAACAAAGGCTGCTCTTGCAGGCTGACAGCCTGCAGTTTCTCAGTGTTCGTAGGGTAAATACAGAGGTAATATGAATTGCTCAGCGCTAGCATAGAGCAGACATTTGCAGCCTAAGCTGCCCATTAAAGGATGTGTATAGCTGTGTATGCTATCGCATTTACGACTTATGGAGGACTGGGAATCAGCTTTTTATGTGGCCGGAGAGAGGACAGGCCGGACTAACCAGGAACACCTCATCAGCACATAAAGAATTGGAACAAGAGGGAATAGTGTGCTGCTTTTATCCGAACTGCAGGTGGATCATTTATTGTGCTGATGGATGTTCGGTAGGGGGGTGTCGTCCTTCTTCTTGGGTGGAGTGTGCTGTGGGATCCCAGGATTTTGGAGGGTAATGGGATTCGGACCACAGTTGAGCTGTTTTACCCTTCCTGGTTCCTCAGGAAGATGTTACTCTGGTTTCTGTGGTTACATCCCACTCATCTCCGTGGCCCTGATGTGGTCTGAACCGTCCGCCCTGTGCGGACACGCCTTGTTGAGCCCCTGACACCCTGTGAAGACATGTTATATATAACCGTCTGACCACAGTTATGTCTTACAGTTTCTTCGTATCATGGCTAAGCTGTAATTTTACACAGAAACGTCACAAGAGCATGGAGAGCAAATCCTGGACGTTTCAGTGAAGAGGCTGTACACTTACGCTGGAGGGATGAAAACTGGGGATGGGGGGGCATGCAAAACCCCAATATTTGGCTTCATTCCCCCCACAAAATAGACCTCCTTCATTTAAATTATTGAGTCTGCCGCGATATCAAACTCTCTTTCCTGCCATTGGAGGTTGAGGTTACTGTTAGTTACTGTTGAATGCCATTAGCTGGATCTTCCCCCAGGGGTCTGAGATGAAAGGCCCCATATTACGCTGGGGGTAAGTGGGGCCAATCCTCAACATGCTGACGTCTTCTTAGGAATGTGTCCTTGGGTGAACACACTTTCCATCGTTTCTAAAACCAGACCATAGTTGACTGTTGCCAACCGGTAGTGGGACCCCCTGCCTCCCGTAACCAAGGGAACTGAATTCTGAGAGGGAGGGGCTTGATGCTTGGCAGGTGGTAGGCATCTGCTGGCCGAGATGGGATGAAGAAACATGGTCGGTCCTGCAAAGCTGGACGTCTCTGAAGCTGCAGACCCTCCTCAGTGAGGGCGACTCTTGCCATACTGCCCCCTACCTCCTTCAGCAAGGTCGGCTTTTAATCTAATCATCCGGAGCTGCCGGCCATGGTTGGAATTCCCTGTAGACCACAGCTGCTGAGGTCTCCGGCTTGCTGTTGGAATAATATGATAATATCACGCGTGTTTGCTGTAAGTAATATGTCTCTACTGAAATCGATTGAGCAACACACGACATGCATTTTCCGTGGCTCTGTTTGAAAGCGTCTTTGTCTTTAATTGCTTTTGCTAGTCAGACATCCGCTGTGAGAAGGGTCACTGTCTGCAAAAACGGAGGGTCTCTCCATTTATTTCACATATGAAGAGAGTCCTGGGAGATCTTTAGGGACGCCTATCGCAGGGGGTCTGTAAAAGGTCGTTCCTGGGGCGAGGGGCGTCAGCAACGGTTCTCATTAAATCCCTCTGTGTCTTCACAGTCCAAAATGTCATTATCATTTGCATGATTCTTCCCTCGATACCAGGCTTACTCTCCTGACGGCCACCTTCCTACAGCAAAGACAGGAACAGTTGCACACGTTTTGCAATCAATTAAAGGGCATCTCGAGTCCAACAGGGAAATATAAAGAAACAACAAAGTCCTTCGTGTGTGTCGAGGGAGGGATTTGATCATCACCCGGCCTGATCATGTACACAGTGCACATAGCCTCGGAAAATCGGTCTCTAATATCTCTGTGTGATCCAGACTGGGTTACTGTGTGTGTGTTGCTATATAAATAGCAATCGATCTGATTCCACACGCCGCATCAATAAATGAGATGTCTTTATCCTTCCCAAGCATGATAGTTATTTTTGGTTTGATATCTGTCTTCACTTGTTCAGTCTGGCTTTCCTGATAAAATGTTATCCAACCGTTTCCAATATTCACCTGGTTCTAACGACACACTGACCCTAAACTACTCCCTCTGTGTCTCTCGCTGTCAGTTGCGTCGGCTTGTCTTTCTGCGGCTCTGTGTTTTGATTGACGTTTGGGGCGGATGAGAGACTGCAATGCTGCCCCTTTAAGGAAGAGGCCAATTTGACTCGCGGCCACCTTACTGGGGAGAAAACCGGATCCGTAAGTGAATACTGCTTTGAGAAACGACGCAGGCACTCTGAACAAACACAGGACCCTGCTTCACTTCCCAGGATGGCTATTCAGGCTGCTGTACGACAGAGAAATCATTGTGTCATTTACCGGAATCTCTGCCGCTGTTGAATGATTTTGAAGATAACTGCCTTTGTGGATGTTATGTACTTTACTGTGTAGGATAGAATACATTAAAATTTATTGCTCCTGGGCTACAAATATCCCACTGCAAATTATAACTAACAAATAGTTCGGCCATTTAATGCGATAAAATTCCGGATCGCGATGCCAGCACAGGAACTCATTAGTGCGTGTGTGGGACTGGGGGGGGGGGTGTTTCTACCATTCTAAACAATTCCACATAAGCTTATTTGTGAATCCATGTGTGATGGTCTGTCTGTCGTGTCCCCAGCAGGTGTGGCTGCTGTTCTGGCACACCTCACATCGTACCGTCTCAGGCTTCTCTCCTGTGGCTCTCGCACGCTCTTTCTGCAACTTCCCGAGCAATTCCAAGCTTCCGATTACACCCATACGGCACAGATACAGCAATGCGCCAGATACACGTAATAAGACTGCAATTCTCTAACTGCCTGGGATGCAGCTTAGAAAACTCACAGGCTTATTCTGCTTTCATGAGGATTCTCTGAATTCTGAATGGCAGACACTGAAATCTTCAGAAAAACAGCAGATTTCGCATGGGTACGACTGTACGCCTCCAGGGGTCTGATGGGAGCTGACAGCGTGTCCGGCAGACTCACTTGTGACATTCTGGGTTTACACGAGCCCTACGTTTTTGGTGGTTTATTCCCAAAATGAAGAGGAGGATTGTGGAAAGCCACATAGTGCTGGTTCCTTGGAGGGAGATGATGGGAGCAGGAAGCCTGGTTCTCTCTTGTCTTTAGGTAATTCACCAAATGAAGTACAATTAGGCGTTGAGATAATTGGTTAATCTGTGCTATTCTGCCTCAGCCAATCCCCTACATCTGGATATCTGTGGGCTGTGCAGCCACAGCAGTCACTGAGTGTTTCTGTCAGTCAGCATGAGTGATGGCTCTCTCTCTCCCAGTCTCTCTCTCTCTCTCTCATTCCCAGTATCTCTCTCCCAGTCTGTCTCTCTCTCTCTCTCTCTCTCATTCCCAGTCTCTTTCTCCCAGTCTGCCTCTCTCTCTCTCCCAATCTGACTCTCTCTCTCCCAATCTCTCTCTCTCCCAGTCTCTCTCTCTCCAAATATGTCTCTCTCTCTCCCAATATGTCTCTCTCTCTCATTCCCAGTCTCTCTCTCTCTCCCAGTCTCTCTCTCTCATTCCCAGTCTCTCTCTCTCAATCTCTCTCTCATTCCCAGTCTCTCTCCCAATCTCTCTCTCTCCCAGTCTCTCTCTCTCTCCCAGTTTCTCTCTCTCTCTCTCTCTCTCTCTCTCTCTCTCTCTCCCAATCACTCTTTCTCACTCCCAATCTCTCTCTCTCTCTCTTTCTCTCCCCAATGGTTTTCTGCACCTCAATTTTACTCCCTAACTGTATTTGAGAAATCTAGAAATTTTCGCTCAATGAAATGGAAATAGATTTAGAAGATCTTTCAAGTAGAAATTGCTTGTTAAATCAGTGAGTCTCACATTTCTGGCATGGTGTTGTATGAGTTCTAGGGCTACTGGAGACTACAGTCATTAAGACTGTGACAGAATCTGAAGCCTGGGATATCTAGGAGAGACAAGACTTATTAGCAATGGGTTTGATTTTAAATCCAGTAATGATGATGATGATTATGATGGTAACATGGCTTCTTTTTCGGAATGGTAGCAGCTATAATTCCTCAGTGTCCTGAGCTCAGGCTTTCATTTTTAACTGAGGGGCTTTTGTGATTGAGATTCAATAACAACAGTATTCCAGCGTCTGAACACAGCCAGTCTCCAAGCCGGCCTCGGTCGGGCCAGTTAGCCTTTTGGTCATTTTGACCTTAAGTGGCTGTGACATGCTGTTTAAGTTTTTCCGTCTACCTTCCTGATCAAAACACTTAGGATATCCGATTTCCAAATTAATATTCTTAGCAATTCTGTCTGCACGAAACAAACTTTTTTTTTTTCAGCTGTTTAAAGCAGAGAGTATTGATTTTTTTCCTGTTTTCCTTCTACTCCGAGTCTCATTATTTGATAAAAAATTCCCCTCTAGACGTTTATATTAAAGAAAAAATTGAGCCTAAACGGCTTGATTAGAGAGAGAACTCACAATCTAACATCGTGCCTCATGCCCCTCTGATTGCATTAGAGGGAGAATTTGCCGTGATCCTGTCTGCCAAGCCCGGCTTTGGGTGCATGATTAAAGGGTCGGGTCGATCCATGAAGGTTGCTCTCACAGGTGAGAACCAGGTCATCGGCCAGGCCAAATGGTGCCAGTTTTGCTTGGCCTGATTGTGTGTGATGCTGTCTCTTTGTGGGGCATGCAGGATGCTGCATGCCCAGTGGGAAGTACCCAGTCCTCTCTGCTCCCGCGTTTCATGATGCATTGATGATCCTCTCTGGCTGATGGACCAATCGGGCCCATCCTTCATGACACACCCCTCTCTAAATTCCGTTTCCTGTTTTTTTTTGTAGTGCTTCTGTTCCTGCTGGTGTCGTCCTCGTTCGGGGGTTGTGTGTGGGGGGGGGGGGTGTAAGAGGAGCTGATCACACTTCTCTTCACGTGTGCCTGGGCTGTCAACCGTCCGCTTGTTCTCATTCGACACACCGCAGGCTACAGTGAGTGAGTAGAAGGGAGCTCTACCTCCCGCAGGTCAGTAGGCGTCACCGTGGAGCGACGGTGGGTCTTTAAAAATGCAGCAGTGTTCAGATTCAGGAACACGAGCCAATTAACCAATCGGCATCTGGCTGCCGAGTGTATAGAGTTTGTGAGATTGAGACGGAGGTTGAGCTTTGGAAGCTGGTCTTTCCAGAAGCTGCTATCTGGTCTCTCCCACACATGGATTCATGAAAGCTGCCTTGGGTTTACGGCCATGAGATTTCTGCTTCGGGGCTTTCCTTGTTGAATTGTGATGATTAACAGCTCATCTCCCATCCTGTAACAAGCACTGGAGGGAGATCCAGAGCCTGTTTGTGATGTGTTTCATTAGATTTTAGAGTACAGTGAACTGTGTTATAAAAGTCACTGACTGCTTGGTTTTAAATGGTGATAATGCATTTGCCTAATACATGTCTGGGAATGTTCACCATTGGTTGGCCTGAAATTAAGTCCGTCCATCCATCCATCCATCCATCTTTGACCATTCATCAGATCCATGGTCATGATGAGCTTGGAGCTTATCTTAGAAAACACCAGATTTTGGTCTATCACACACATGAATGCATGCACACACACACATACAGGGGTGGGAACCAAACCCACAGCCCTGAGTTGTGAGGGCATGGTGGCATCCCTCACGGTGAGCCTTAAAGGCGTTCGGTAAGCTGCTCTGCTCGCTGCCTCACATATATTCTTGTATGGATGTGCTGTTGGCTCTGAGTGAGTGATGTAAGAGTGGCGCTCTACTCTCTGCCAAGTGGGCGTCGATCTCCGCCAGTCCCACAGCATTGGCTAATGCTGTTACCATGTGGGAAAGGTTACCTGGCTCACGGCCATCTTGTCCCGTTCTCCCGCAGAGCTTGTAACTCCCTCTGTCGTACACTACACACTGCTGTGAGCTGGAATGGACTGTGGTTGGGAAGCAGAGACTGGGTGTGGGACAGTTAAAAGACCCCCCCCCCCCCTCGTAACAGTGTGTCCTCCTATAGCTGTCAGCCCGTGAAGAATCTCACAGAGCCTTCCTTTCTCCCACTGAAACGCTGATGTTCCTCTCTAGAGCGTCTCCTCTTCCGCTCTGTGCTAATTTGTTCCATTGCGCTAATTCAAGCAGACAGATTCCTGACAGTGGCTGGAAAATGGCGGGGCTTGAGTAATTAAGAGTGACGAAAGCAGGGGCCAGGCAGGGCATGTTGAGCTTACCTGTCGCCAGCCTTTCTGGCCCCCTGAATCTCGCTGGTACTCTGTGTCAGTGTGGGCTGGCGGTACAGCCGCCACTCAGCAACGCTGGTGGGGGGTGGGGGGTGGCGATTGGATTGGCATGGAATTCACCTGGATCCTTTTCCTGTGGAAAAAATCATAACCTGTTGAAGATGATGTGCCCTTTTATATTACTAGCTGATGACGTAATTAAACAGTGGGTGATTGGTTTGGAGACGAGTGGATGGATAGCTTTGGGCTTCTGAAAATGTAATAAAACTCTGACTCCTGAAAGTGCTCTTTCAGACTCATGGCTCACAGCCCTAGCACAGAAACCTTTAGGGGTGTAAAGGGGCTTTGTCTTCAATCCTCAGGCCGTTTTCAGATATGGGAGAGTGGGTATGCACTCAGGACATTTTTATGAGGAACCCTAAAGTGTTATAGGGATTGAAATCTGTTATTTCTCCTCTGTAGCTTTTCAGAAAGATCAGGCAAGAACCTGCCAGGGGCTCAGAAAAACACACTCGGCCAGAGAAGCGACACTAATTGGTTCCTCTGTTAGTTTCACGGGAACCTTTGACGGCGGTGAACCGAGAGTCCTGTGACAGGGAGACTGCAACCGCTGAGGGATCGGGCCTGGGTGTGAGGGGATGGTGGAATAAGGGGCGGGGCTAAGTACACACAAGACCACCCAGTGAGCCATAGCCACGCCCACACCCTCACTGTGTTCTAATGACAATTTAATGGGCCCGAATTAATATTTGGCATCGTACAAGGGGTGCTAGACAAACAGTGGATGGCGATGTACTGAAACATTGGCCATCACCAAAAGCACATGAAAGTAGGCACGGTAAATCAGCACTGCCCCCTACAGGCGTAGTATTACGGCATAAATGAAAGGCCAAGGGGTGTGGGACCAGACCTGGGCCTAAAGGGAACCCGCATTTTGACCGGTCTGGGCAGAAGCTTGAGTCACGGGCCTTCAGGTATGGGAACCCCAGGGGTGGGGTATCTTAAGCCATTGGGTTTTGTTGTAAAAAAAAAACAAAAAAACAATAACCTTCTTAGGGGCGACACTTCCATTTGCTTGGTAACCTTGTGCTCCATATCACATAGACCCCTCCGTCAACCGGGGGGGCATTGAGGAGTTCAATTAATTTGTACAGTGCTTTCTAATTACAAGGAGCGGAGAAAATGCGAGGGGTTCTGGTGGCAATTTTCTGAGGCAGATGAGAAGCCCACATGATTAAAACTGCAATCACAATTAGGGCTGTCGCTTTGCCGATTAGAGGCATTGCTTCCGTGGCTGGGCCCCCCATTCAGCGGCCCTCAGCCGCCTGCCATTCCCGCTTACATTACAAGAATGCATTAAAAAATATAATAACTCAAATTAATGGCCAGCATTGCAAACTGCCATCAAAATTGGCAGCAATTAGAGGAATGCTTAGATACTGCTAATACAGTTCCATCTATTGCCATTTATCAAATCTTTCAGCGAAGCTGTTTAAATCGCCTGCTGTATATTAAGGAGTGACGTCATGTGGCATAGCATGTGTTTCGATCCGCTATGGTGTCACTATCAGTGTTTATGTAAGGCACGACATGAAAAGCTCACATTTGTGCTGCTCGCCCACGTTGCTAAGCCGCGATATCGTCGCTAGGATACTCTCTCATACCCTGGGCCTGCTTACCTGCAGGGCACCAGCCGTCGGATCGCAGATTTCTGTCCGTGGTCCTACCAGCCATCGCCAAATACGCTACGTAATGTCAGTCATTGTCTTTGCATTAAGCGTATTCAAGTGTATAGCATCTGTATACTTGGCGTGACGAGCCCCTTCATTCTCTTATAGTTAATTTTGGTTGGTCTCTCCTTCACAAACCCAACAGACTCACCTCAATGCCCCCCCCGCCGTTTTTTTGGGTCCCTTTAACTCCTACCCTTTGATGAACCCAAAATGGTGGTCAGTCTTCCCCACCATTACCAACAAACACCCCTGACCGGTCTGCCCATACCTGGGCCCTTTGGAAACTTTCCCTGTCCCTCCTACAGAAGGTCTTGTGCCTCTGGGCCCAGCACACTGACCCACTAATACAGTCTTAGTCCCGCCCAAAGTGGGAAAATTACCGCATTGTCATCTGGCGCTGGGTTCCCACTTTGGCGTTTAGGTCTCGAATGTGGCAGCTGGTTTCCATGCTTTCTGCCCATCGTTCTACCGGGGGTGGATGCAGGTATGCTGTGTTCTCACCCCAAACACCACCTCCACCCCTAACCTCAGTACCCCCCCCCCCGACGACTTCCACCTGCGTCATCACCGGCAGCTGTGAGATGCACAGCAAACTCACCTTCTATATTTGGAAGGGATCTGTCAGCTGCCATACAAGCGGCACGTGTGGAGCCCCTCCCTGCCTTTTGACAGCCCGGCCTGACTCAGGGTGCCCCCCTTTGGGTAAAAGGCCGTGACATTCCTGCTGGGATCATCTCACCTTTGACATCTTTCATCCTGGCTGCAGGCCAAGGCGAAGTTCTGTCGCCGTTCCCATGACTGTTTGTGTGCGTGCGTGCGTGCGTGCGTGCGTGTGCGTGTGTGTGTGTGTGTGCGTGCAGTAGCCTTATGCACAGGAATGCACCAAAAAAGCCCAGCAGAACAGGGGGGGTTATTTAGCTTGTAATAATTCTGGGCCATTCCTAGGTTACCAGGACACAGGGGACAGCAGCCCTGCTTGTAGCCTCTTTACCCGGTAGCACCCCCTCCGCTCTGGTACTGATGGCATAGCCGCTCTCCTGTGCTCTGCCTACTGCACAGGTAGCAGGTAGCCTCGTCAGCTGACAGCTAGCACTTCACGCACGCAGCTCATCTCCTCTCAAAGAGAAAGATGGCTGCCTTCCCTTCTCACATACAGCCCCCTCTGCTCATCAGCCCTGACTGCCCAAAATGGCTTCAGTGTTTTTTTTTGGGGGGGGGGGGCTTATTAGGACGATAAAGGAGAGAGGATGCCAGCTGCGTGGCGGGGGCATGTTGACGTGATGAGCTGAGCTAGGTTGTAATTTACCAGGCCTGCATATCCATGTTCCACACAGGCCAGCGTGCCGACAGACAGCTGCCCAGCCAGGCCTGACACTCTGTGTACACAGCGGCTGAGAGCGCGTACACATCCGCCTGTCAGTCACGCTGCTTGGAGTACCTGCGGAAAAGCAGGGAACTGGGAAAAGGCATCCGTTACATCACATCCGCCTCCCCACTCGCTCGCTCTCTGCTGTGGCTCCTTGGAGTCCGCTTCACCGGGACATGCGACAAACGGCGTGTGTTTACATCCTCCCTCCTCTAATAGCAGCCGTCCGTAGCTATGGCGGCCCATCCTCAGGTGCAGCGTGTGCCAATATTTGTGAAGATGAGAGAAGCTAATCTGTGAAGCATCGCCACGGCCGTCTGAGAAAACCCGGGATGGTAATAATCGGAATGCCCATCATGTTCCAGATTTAATGCCGAGGGCCTTACTCATGACTCTGCCTGTTCTACTAAAGATGAACGTCTTTCATCAGGGAATCGGAGACGAACATACTGGTCAAGCGTATAGGAGTGCGTGAATGTGGACAGGGAAGGATTTTGACAGGAGAAGCACGGATCCTCATTTTTTCCCCTGACTTTTCCTCATTTCCTTTGCCTCTGCCCTTCCTACATCTGTGTCTGTTTTTAACTTTAATAAGGGGATTTGCAGACAAGCAACCAAAACAAGAGTGGACAGTTCAGTGTGGGGGCCATGTGTAGAACAGGCGTTTGTCAGGTTTTTTTTCCTGACACTGCCCCCCCCACAAACATGACCTCCCTTCCCAGATCTGTCCCAGAAAATCACATCCATCCGGGTCCAGGCCGTCTCGCCATACATCCCGAGAAGATAAAGGACGGACACCTTAGAGGATTACCGGCAAAGTTTTCCAAATCCGTAGCGAGTATAAATTTCGGTGAAATATGAGGGGATGCACAGTAACACATCGGCGATCAGCGTCCTTTGAACGTTTGCATATTTTGTGCTCAGTCGGTATATTTAATAGAGAGTGTGAAAAAACGCTACTGCCAGATGCCTTAATGATGTTAATGAATATAAAAATACGTAGCAGTTTGAAATAAGCCGCCGTAATGTAAGTACAATGGGGTAAATGCTCTTCAGTGGTGTTAAAATGGAAGATGAACACTAACCTACAGTAAATTGTGCTCTGAGGCAGATTCAGCTTTTTCCTCCGCTGGAGTGTCCCGTCTTCCTTTGCCTTCGATGTTTTTATTACACACCCGCCTGACGGGGGGTGGAGGGAGAGTGCGGGGGCATGTGCTGTCGTCACTCTGGGGTGTCGCGAGCTCCGGGAGAGCGCGTGGGGGCGGTAGGAGGGGGAGGAGCTGTGTGAGTGGGCGGGTATCCTGTTCCCCAGCTCGTGACGCTTCCCAGGGGGTCTCGCAGCATTTGGACACGCCAGGCACATAGCAGCGAAGCAACTGAAGTGCTGTGTAACTTTAACTATGTATAAAGCACGCATACTGCATATGGTAACTGCGGTGTGTTAATGTCAGTACGATGCCGGCGTTAATGAGCTACTCATGTGTTACTGTGCGAATGTGAAAATTATTTATGATAAATCTAAAAGAAGAAGAAGTTACATATTTCATGAAGGCAATTTCATTCATTTTAGCGGCTCCGTTCCGGACACTTGTCCCCGCCCCCTGGGATCCCACTCTCCTGGGCACTGAGGTTTCCCTCGTGGATTTGATTAACTAAAGATGGCCGTTATTCTTGGCGATTCCCCAGAAAGAGGTGGAGAGGCTTCCTTGGTGACTCTGCCCCTTTCAGCTTTGATCAAAACTTAATGTCTGGAAAGACCCCAGTAAGATGTGAGCTTAGACTCCCCATCTGAATCCATCTCAGATCGCAGCTCTGCTGTGATCAGCTGGGCCAATGGCGGTGCCCACCCCCCGATGACCACCCCCTCCGCTGTGAGTTATCGATCGGCCCTGGGACCGGCAGCACAGCCATGGGAAAGTGAGCGATGGTGAGGGGGCGGCAGCAGGTGAAATAGATATGATGTGAACTGGGGCACACTGCTTAACAGGATGGGGGGTGGAGAAAATAGAGAGGGAGTGAGGGGAGGGAAAGGAAAAGGGAGAGAGAGAGAGAGAGAGAGAGAAGGGAGACAGGCAAGGGAAGGAGGGGGGGATTTTGCAGGGGTTCAGAGCAATCGCTGTTATCTGTGCATTTTTCCATTTTCAAAGCAAGAAGTTAAATTTCGCATCTTTGGGCATCTGAGCGCTTTGGGTCCTGATATCAGTTTTTTTCTCCCTCTTTCATTGACGCTGAGAATCAGTAATAATATAAACATATGATTTACAGCCTCCTGATTCGACACTAATGGGAAAATCTATTTCCTGTATTTTGTTTTTTTATTAGTCATACATTACTGTGAAATATACTGTGTATTTCTTTGACATGCTGCTTCTTACCGCGTGAAAAATGTCTACATAGCACCCAGTATAGTGTCCAATCTCTTATGTCCTTTTCGTCCGTCACAGCTCGTCTAAGTTGATTAAATTGTTGATTTATGAGCAACTTGTCATATTTACATAAGTTTTGGCTGAGGCCTGCAGATTCTCGTCCAATGACAAGCACTCTTGTGGTCACCTGACTGCTGTGTGTGTTTTAAGTAGGCTTAAGTTAATAATACCTGAGCAGTTTAGGGGACATGTCCCGATCGCCATTGGGACAGTGTGTTTGGATCGGAGCCGGTCGTTATCTCCACGGCCGGAGCACGGAGGTGGTTTTCATCAGCATTCCTGTGGTTTGCTGTCGTTTGTACTTTTCTCTTCCTTTGGTTTTGCACTCAGTGGGAATGATGAATTAGTGTAGGTGAATTACGCCACTAACGGCAGAACTGCAGGGATCATAAGCGAAGCAATTAGCGAGCGGCTAAGGGCTCAGCTGGAGCTCACGCCGGACAAACAGCCTCGTGTCACCACCCCCTGTGCCCCAGGCCGGAGCACCCCGGCCATGGGCGCGTTCGAAGGAGACAAAGGTGCTTAATGCCTATTCACTTCTTCGCCTGGCACAAGCACCCGAAAGTGCTCATCATCATTATTATTATTATTTTTGTTATTATTATTGTCACGTCCAGCCCCGCCCTACCGGTCTATTCCCTGTGTTTCCCACAGGCGGGGCTTAATCAGCCAAGTCTGTAGCTCATTGTCCTTACCTTGTGTTCTTGCCTTCGTGTTAATCAGTCACAGGTGCCCCTCGTTCATTCCCCTGTGTTCCTGTGTATAAGAGCTCCCCAGTCCTGTGCTTCCTTGTCGGGTCATTGATGTTGTGATGTTAGGTTCTGTGGTTGCCTTTTGCCTGTCTGCTTCTGAGTAAGCGCCAGTCTTAATAAAGTCCCCACACGGGGTGCTCCTACCCTCGCTCTTCCTGGCTTGTTTGCTCTCTGCCTGCGTCATGCCTCGTCATCGACTCCGCGGTCATGACAATTATTAACATCACAGGTCCGCAAAGTGAATTCTTAACACGGAGCCACATTGTCAGCTCTATACGTTCCACCAGCAGATAACAAGAGGCTGGACACTTGTGGAATGTCATCATATTGCATTTTTAAATTAACCAGTAGCTTAGCGAAAAGAATTCCATTTCATTGCTATGTACAGATGAAAGTAGTTACTAGACCAATTTATGGTCCTGGTTCCATTTCTGGGATTTAAACCAGCGTCCTGTGGGTTACAAGTTGAGCTCCTTTAGTAACTCACTGCCGAAACATTACATCTGTGATATATACAAAAGTTAGTTTAACTAGTCTTGCCAGGTTTGTCGCATAGTGGTAGGTTGGAAGGAGATGGATGTTTGGGGGAATTTATTAAGAGCAGCTGTTGAGAGATAATTATTTACTGATCAGACAATGACAGTGTTGTAATGTAGAGTTGGGGGGATAATTCTGTCATCACTTGTTATTTCCCACATGGATTAAGAGAGAAGAATATGCATTTTGCTTTAATTATATGTGTTTCGAGTCTTTGCTGCAGGTTTGATTCAGTGTGCCGCATGCTGGGAGACATTAAGAAGCCCTCTAATCCAATTAAAATCGTACTAGTAATTTACCATCACTCATGCACTGGATCATAAACGGACACGAGATCGTGGCTTTGATGTTTCTTAGACTTTTCCTTATTTTGTGTTTGAAAATCGTGGCGTGCCTGCACTGTCCTCATGAATGCGAATAAATTCATCCTGGAGACCCTGAGGGGCAGGTTAGCCCATCGCTGTAAGATGTGGCATAAACGCTAAAGACAGGTAATGGTAGCAACCATGTTTGCAATTAGCTAATGCAGTGTTTCTCAATCCGGTCCTTAGGGACCTAAAGACAGTCCACGTTTTTGCTGCCTCCCGGTATCCGTAGCGGGACCTTGGAGGGAGCAGCAATGTGGACCGTCTAGCAGGGAGATGGGAGGGAGCGAAAATGTGGACCGGATGTGGGTCCCAGAGGACAGGATTGGGAAACACTGAGCTCATGATTTACGCATTTTCCTGGGGAACATCAGATGAAGTGTCATACCCCGGAGTACAACAAGAGGGCCATCTTCAAGCAGCTTCGATTTTGTTTCACGTGTCCTTAAGCACACGGCCATTTTCTATCTCGAGCATCACATGGTGTGATCTTTCATCACACTTCAATGGCCTTTAAAACTTTCTTAATAATGTTCTTGGAAACGGCACTATCGAGAGCTTTGCCCATAAGATGGTTTGCTATTGAAAAGCTGCAACATGGTGACAGAACAGGCCTGAGGAAGAAGGAAGGCAGAGTAAGACAGAGCGCCCTCTATAATTATGAATAATGGATATTCCAGCAATCTCTCTGCTCAAAGACAGACAGAATGGGCCTTAATAATACTGCATTTTAGATGGAAATGGGTCTGAGCTGAGAATTAATGACACGGACATTTTAAAACAAAATATCTAGGGGAAAAAACCAAAAAAATAATATCAAGGGTGAGTCCTTTGTGTCTTTGAAGCCTCTGGTCCTGTGTTATGCTGATTCACTCATCGCACTGATCCCTCTCAATTTTCATAATTGCACGCCGCCCGTCATTGGCTTTCTCGTCACGTGTGACGGCTGATTTATTTTTTATTTATTGCCTTCCACCAAATCCAATTTGAGTTGACATTTCTCTGCACTGTGGCAAAGGATGACCTTTGAAAAGGACACTTCCTGCCGGCTCGGCAAAGGCCGCCTGCGAGTCCAAAGCGGCCCGTTTCGACTTGGCCCACCTCTCTGGAGCTGGCCCACTTTTAGCCGTTTTCAAAAGCAGGCCGGCATTTTGCTGAGTGCGCCGATAACAGGCCGTTTTCAGCAGAACCTGGGGCTTTCGGGATTCCGTGCGAATCTGGCCTTTCTCCTGTCACATGATGACCAAGTCATTTTCATGGTCGATCTGTATGTGACCGATGCACGACAAACCGAACATAATAGACAGGATGAGATTTCACACGTGTTTTTCTGCTTGGATGGTGACTGAGCTTCTAGAAAGATCCTGAATTTCCTCTATTTGGGCTTAATATTGTCCATTATTGATGTATTTTATGAATGTAATTTCTTAATTGCAAATATAACATTAGCAGTAATAACAGTAATTAGTAATAATAGTTAAGGTAGTTAGCAATAATTGTAGTAGTAGTAATATTGCACTAGTGCCTTTGAGAGCCTGTGACCCTCTTTAGAAATGGAGATCTGCTGATCCATTTCCCAAAATCCCCCACATGAGCCAGAGAGAAAGTGCCAGGTCGTACCGGGCGTGAGGCAGGGGGCATACTGGGAGGGAGTGCCACCTGCATGAACACGTGGAGAAGCTTCACATGCACAGTCTGGGCCAAAATCGAGCCCGCTGGCTGGGATGTGTGAGGCCAGGGGGCTACCTGAGGCCCCTCTGCTGTTCAGTTACTGTACGGAAGGTGGTTATGGGATGGACACGGTGGAAATGCTAATGAAAGAGATGCGGGCGCTGATCCAGGGATGTGCTCACAGAGGCAACACTGTCCTTGAAGAGACATCCTGGAAATGTTTCTGGGAATCTGGCAACTGGGTGCTTGACTCCAACCATGGGATTTCCTGCCATCCTCCTCCTCCCCATCCTCCCCATCTTCCTCATTCTCTTCCTTATCCTCCCCATTTCATCCTCATCCTCTCCATATTCCCCATCCTCTCCATCTTCATCCTTCCCATCCTCCCCACCCTCCCCATCCTCTCATCATCCTCTCCTTCCTCCCCATCTTCCTCTCATTCTTCATCCTCCCTATCTTCCTCTTCCTCCTCATCCTTCCCAACTTCAATATCCTCCTCATCCTCTCCATCATCCTCCACCATATCCTCCCCATCTTCCTCATCCTCTCCATATTCCCCATCCTCTCATCTTCATTCTCCCCATCTGCTCTATCTTCCTCATTCTCTTCCTTATCCTCTCTGTCTTCCTCATACTCCTCATCCTCTCCATCTTCCTCATTCTGTCCTTTTTCATACTCTTTATCCTCTCCATCTTCCTGATCCTCTTCATCCTCCCTGTCTTCCTCATCCTCCTCCGTATCTTCCCCATCCTTCTTCATCCTCCCCCTTCCTCCCAGTAAAAGCGCTGACAGGAAAGGCTCTCCCTGAGGAACGCTGCTTTTCACCGCCTGCATTGCCGAGATGAGAGTCGGAGGGTCCTCAGCCTGCCGTTGCCATGGAAACCGAGTCCGAGCGGGGAGCGCTGCTGCCTGTGAGCGGATGCGTTGCCGGGCCGGCGGAGCGCCCACATTCAGGGTTCAGTCGCCCTCGTCTTCGACGTGGGTCACAGGACTGAAGTCGCCTCGCCGGGTTCTAGCAGCAGTGCGTGAGCCTGGCTCCAAAGCGATAGTGTGAAAAGGAACAAACAGCAGACAAGCACAGGCTAACAGGGTTAAAGCCTTTCTGTTTGGTCTGTGCAGTAAAGTGTGTGTCCACAGACACACACACACACTGAGAGACACTAATTCTTTTACATGGCACCTTGGGAGGGGCAAGTGATTCTCCCATTGGCATCTCCTAACTGAATGCAAACTGATTACATGTCGGCAGCTTGCAGTGTGATCTGGGGGGTATTAAGCTTTAGAGGTGTTTGATGAATACTGATGGGGGTTAGGGTCGGGGTCTCAGCAGATGCCTTCTCCAGTTTTTTTTGGAGGGGCGGGTGGGGGGGCTCTTATATGTGGTGGCAACATCAGTTAATATGTAAGGCATCACTGTGCTGGTGCCAGAGCTGTAGCTTATCCTGCTTTAATGTACCGGCAACATTTATTCCTGTGTCTTCTGTGATTTTCTGTCAGTAAACAGGAGACCGCTAAACTCCTCAACCAAATGTCCAGTGCCCTGTATCACAAAGCAGGATTTCCCGCTTAGCCGGATAACTTGTTGGATTTAAGGTAGTCCGGGATGTGGAATTATTGTTTCGCAAAACCATCCATCCATCCATCCATCCCCTGTTGCTGTGTGGTATGGTGACGTTTTTTATGACTGCAGATTTTTAACATCTTCCCTTCTTCCCTTTTTAGAAACTTGTCCAAGAATCCCTTAAGCACCTTATCATGGCAGCTCTTCCAGAACCTTCAACTCACCGAGCTGTAAGTTGGACCAGCCTTCTTCACCAGTCCCTCTGCATGTGTTTCCCCTTTTAAAATTGTTCAGCGGTAGCCGGCACGTTGTTCCTTGTATTTGCCCAGTTACATAATTGTGTTTATATCTCATGGATTCTTTAGTAAATTACATCAGATGCCTACTGGAGGTGTTCAGTTTGTGGCCTTGTGGAGGTGGTCAGTAAGGGAAGATTCATAAACGCACACGATAAGTAGGTGGATAAGATGGCATCCCAAGCAGGCATGGAATAGGCGACAATATCTGTAGGTCATTTTGGAGCCCCCCCCCATGTCGGATGTCCCCACGGATCTAGATCCCAGGCCCTTGTTAGCTATGTGCCCTAAGCCACCCACCAGCTCATGGCACAGAAGTGACCTTTGAATCTCAGTGTCGTTCTTCTGGACCCGAGTCAAGACGTTTGGTTAAAATAAAACCAGAGTTTCCTCTTTGACTGAACGGGCGAGTGAGTGGACCCTGTGACGTGTGCCCGCCCCGCGTGGGCGCATTGAGATCCGCCTCGCACGTCCACAGCGTCTCTTTGTCCCGCCTTCGTGAATGCCACCATTCATGCCCAAATCTTGCCCGCCTGCGCGCTGCGTGGGCGCTCGCTGCGTTGGACACACTCAAACTAGGAGGGGTATTTTTAAAGGCGGTGATCTCCAAAGTGTTATTTTAAGGCATGGAAGCGGAACATCTCCCCTGAGGACACCTATCTCCTTTATGCTATTTGTCCTGCCCAGATAACACTGAGGAGATGTAAGGTGGGGGGGGGGGTCTACATGTATGCAAACCCCAATATCTGCATTGCACCCTGTTTCAGCACCTTGCTAGCTTGAGAGCTTAAAGACACCCACACCTACGCTCTGACATGGGTGCCATGTGAGGCAGACGACGAAGTAACGCGGCTCTCAGTGATCAGAGAGTCTCTCCTGCTCGCGGATAATCACAGCGAGTGAATCAGGCTCCAAGTTCCAGCGAACAGCGAGAGAACAGGGCCCCGGCACTCAAACGAGCAAACAAACGATGAGCACAGATTTTACCGCAGAGTATGAGCATTCCTGCTGAATGTGCAGGTGGATTCAGCGGCTCGCTGACACACAGGGACTGTGTACATTCATTTAAAGTGGCAGGCATATATATATTTCAATCAACAAGTGACTAAAAACCGGCAAAGCTGTTTCAGGTTGATGCTTCCAGAACTTTCCCAGCATGCTCTCTGCATATCTAGGTCTTCCCTCAAAGGCTGCGGTACACAGCCTGCATCGGGGATTAGACACTTTGCTGAGCTGAAACACAGCAAAGGGGCATGGGGGGGTGGGTAAGAATCGGGCCTCGGGCGAGTCAGAGAGAGTGGGAGAGTGGGGTGTGCAGGGCTAGAGTGGTGACTGACAGCTGGGGAACACGGATAGAGCCGGGAACAGCTGCCAACGGCAGCACAGACGGGCGTGCTGCATCTAAGGCGAAGCGTCCCCCATTTCGGGATTTCGTCGCAATTTATCCCTCAAGAGGTGTCATAAGAGAAAAGAACGAACTTAAAAAAGAAAGACAAAAAATCTGAAGAGACCAGCTTTCTTGTTCGTGTGAGCGTCCAGTCAATCAAAGACAAAAAAAGAAAAAATGGATCATTTGTTTTAAAGAGCTTGAAGTATTCATGTTGTCTTTCTGTGGGGAACTCAAGCATCGATGGATTTAAAGTAGGAGGATGTGGAAAGGACTTTTTTTGGCGTCCAATCGTATTGCAGCTGAAAGTCAGCTTTATGCAACCACGCTGTTTTTCTTGGTAGATAAAAGCCAAGAAGCATGGAATGTTAACTGAACTTCCCATCGATCAAAGATTCAGTTAATGGGTTGAATTTTGGAGGTTTGTCCTCAGCTGCAGTCTGATTTGTAGCTCAACATTTAGAGCATTGTGCTGGCAACACGAGTCGTAGGTTCTAGTCCCAGGCAGCACACACGAATTGTATGCCCTTCCCTTTACTGTAAGTTGCCTTGGATAGATAGTGTCAGAGAGATGAGTAGTGTTTGTGAATTTTGCCTGTTGTCATCATCGAGCTTTGTGAACACTCTCGAACCAGTCAGATTTCCTCACGGAAAGGCACCCAAACACTCAATGATTTCTCTCTCAAGGCAAATCAAATGCGATCTTGCTGGTCAGCCTAGTATCAGGATGAAAGGCTGAAACTAGGCCGCAGATGCTGCAAGGATCATGCAGCAAGGTGAATGGAGAGGTGGGGCAATTGCTTCCTTTTGTGATGGCAAGATACAGCCACTAGGCGCAGTGTACTTCCTCTACCCTTTGACTGCACTGTGAATGAGTCACCGGGTAACAATTTGCAATGTCTCCTATCAGCCCCAACAAACTGGCAATGCTGTGTCATAGCCCTCCAAGCTAGGGGAGGTAAAAAGTTAAGGGGCTAATAAATTTGTAATAACCTTTCATTCATAAGAGCTCATGAAAAATGTGCTGATAGTTGTATTATGAATATGTCAAGCGGGCTGCTATACAACAGCATGTTTACCCTGTTCTTGGTGTCCTGGGAAACATTGTGTGTTTTATATTCTGCATTGAAATAATGTGCGTATAGAAACTTCAGAAGGAATTTCTCATTGCATCTAGAGCTTTTGAGTGGAAAGTTAAAGTTACTAAGCATCTGGCTCAGAGCATGGACTCATTTATTGGTCCAATATCTCCTCAAAGGCTAGTAAATACCTTATCCTCAGCTGGCCAGAGTTTGAAAGCAGCGTGTGTATGTGGGCCCCTTAGTAGCCAAATGGACCTCTGCCCAAAGAGTTAAGGGATGCCAGACTTGGATAGAGGCGCTCTTCTGGGAGGTCGTTTTGGCCAGGTGTGCAAAGAGGGGAAACAAAACCAGACTGAAGAGGAGAGCAGGAGAAGGGAGGATGTGGCAGAGTGATGAGAAAGAGTCACTGGGATTCGTCCCAAATGAGAGGGCCTAACATTTCTGAGCAGTGAGGCTGAATGTCACTCAGGGGTTCGAGGGAAGGATACACCAGGAGTCACAGAGAGGCTTTTGATGGCTGGTGCAGTTGTGCTGTGTGCCGTCCTTGGCTTGAGATCAATCTTAGAGGATTATAATTAACGTAGCGGCTGGTGAGCCCTGTGTTGTTGCGAACTCCTGTCGGGCTTAGATTCGGCTTTTATCTGCCAACTGATTCACACCGCGAGTCGCCAATCTAGGAAAAAGTTGACCGAATGGAGCAGCTAGTTTATCTCGGATAGAAACGTAGATGGTGTGTGTTTTGTTTCGCGCCGGTCGGTCGCTAGTTTGAGGCTAATCTACCTCACCGCGCGTCACCTCCGTTTACAGTGTCGGCTGTGCTGTGACTGGAGGAGCCGTTTAGGAGCAACTGTCTTCTCCGCACCCTCGTGGAGATGGACGAGGGGCAGCAGGAGAAGAGGTTGCAGAGACTGCAGGGGCTGCACTGGCAGCCGGAAAAGGGTTTTTACTGGCCATGGTGTCGTCCGAGGTTTCACCTGGGGCCAGAACTCGGGGATTCCAGGCCAGAGGAATCGCTGTTGGGGTGGCAGATGAGATGGGGGGGCTTTCCTGAGCTTCGGCTCCCCCCCCTCCCCCCCGTTTCCTCCCAGGTCGCACCTTTTAATATGACGGACTGAGTAAACCCTGGCTTTGTGACAGAGCAGGGCCATCTGTTTAGGGTCTGGCACAGCCCGACCTGTTCCGTTTAGGTGACCATGGCCCAGAGGCTCCTCAGTGGCTCTGCGTTTGTGGAGCGACAGGCCCGCCCGCGAAATGCCGCTCGCCATCGACAGCAGGGGAACCGGGGAGGTCCAATGGGGTACATTTGGGATGCGGATGACCGAATCAGACTTGCTGCTTGGGTAATTTCCCTACAATATGTATGGATACGAAGCTGGAAATTTCCAGGCTTTTGAGCTTCTGTCCTGTCTGGGTTTCCAAAAAATAAAAAAATAAAAAATCTGAATGATGCATTCAGGCTGAAACCGTAGCGCATGCCAAACACGCATGTTCTCCCTTCAGGTGATCCGACTGTTTCCGGGCTATTGGCAAAGTATGAAAAACAAATTAACCAAAAAACCAGAAAAGCACGTCTTACGACCACGTTCCTCGCCATTTCAGGGATATCATCCCTTCTCATCCTGGGGCGCGGGGGAACTTTATGAAACATGTGAACCGGTCCAATGCCCACGTCTGGTTGGACAAGTCAAAATGATATTCTTTCTATGGCACTTGATGCTGAGAGCACGGTACAAGAAATTGGATGTGTGTGACAGTATCTGGACCTCCACTGTGACCCAGGCCAGGAGACTGAAAGGATGTACTAAGAAGCCAAATCATTAACCCCTCCCAGAATTATTTCAGGCCCTGAGATCAGTAAAAAAAAATAGGGAAAAATTCGGTGTTGTTCTCATGTTAATAATTCAGCCGCATGTCTGGGATTCAGCAATCACCTCTGTTTCAGGAACAATTTAGCTCTTCAATTAACTCTAAACGAGGAAACCAGATGAGGGCGTCCATTCCGCATTGTGCCGAGATATAAATTGATTATACATTCAAATCCACACTCACACAAGAGTTTCCTTAGCCCCCAAATCTCTTAGGTTCTCAGGCAGAGTGTTAGTAGAAATTTCTTGGGTTGGCATCAGCCCCATATCAGTGTGGAGAATGGCAACCACAGCGCCGACTCTCCTCCTATACAAATAATTGGCTTCATCATCAGCCCAGTTTTATGGCCCTAAGACAAACGACGATAGCTTCTTAACCTCAGTTGCCCTGAACGGCGCTTCGCTTTCTCGGCGCCCCCCTAAAATGGATTTACTTGCACTCGCCTTCGAAACGTAAGCAATTTTCCCTGCTGTGTAGTTTGAGCGTAAAGGAGGGACATTTTTAACTGAAACTCCACTCTCTGAGAAATAACAATTACAATGTTAAAATAGCTTTAAACTGAAATTAAAACATTAAACAGCAGGTTTGTTTTTCTTGGTAAGTGGGGAAATCCTTCTGTGTGATGTTCCGGTATTTTGATACAGAGGATTTTGTGTGGCATGGGATGGACTGGCACCATTGCCAGGGAGTCTGTGCCTTGTACTGGGCTGTTACTATAACCCCATAGTGGGCAAGCAGTTATCCATCCATTTCCTCTCACTACTTGTCCTATTCACAGGGGGGGGTCCAGAGCCTACAGGCACAAAGCAGGATGGGGCGCCAACCCATCATAGGGCACACTGACACCTACGGGCAATTTGGTAACTCCAGTTAACCTCAGCATGATTTTGGACTGTGGGGCTGGAGTACCAGGAGGAAACCCTATGGCAACATGAGAAGAACATGCACGCATGGGACCCTGGTAGAGACTCGAACCGGGGTCTCAGAGGTGTGAGACAGCGGTACTAACCACTGCACTACCGTGGGACCCTACAAGCTGCTCCATTTATAGATGATAATACAATGAAGATTTTTGTTACTGGGTTAAACACGAGGTACGTAGTGTATTTCCTGAAAAAGAGTGCAATCAGCACAGAGCAATATTTTTTTTTGTCCTGTGGGGACTCACCTCAGGTATGAGGGGAACACCTGCAGGCTGCAGACATTCGCAGCCCAGCTCAAATGATACAGGGCTGGCGAGGCCGCCGTATTGATACAGCCCACTGCTAACGTGTCATACCGCCAACAGGCCCCAGGGGGCACCCTGCTGCACCCTGTGCTCGCGGCCATCCCGCTTATTTTACGCAAATTTACGCTATTACCCTACTTCTTATCATCACCCTAAAAAGAGAATATGCTGGTAATTTTTTATAATCAGTTAACAGAGTTCAGCTGTGAAATTCAGTGAAAAGAATAAAGAGCCCAGTCGATTCCAGGTTGGGCTCCGGGCCATGGTGCGGCTCCAACTGGGGGAAGGTGAATGGTGACGTCCGTCTGAGAGACTTGTGTTCTTCACATCTGCATGGGAATTTCCCCGTAGATTAACCTGTATGTGATGTATAACAAGTATCAAACATTTCTATAGTTAAATACTATTGTACATAAGATATCAGTTAATATTAACAGATAATTTATTTGATTTATATATTGTACCTTTTCATAAAGTAGGGTCGTACATGTCTGATATAATTAAGACTGGATGATTATGGAGATCCACAATAAATGACTTTATGAAGCCTCCCATTAAAGTGGGCACAGTCTCTCTGATCGCATTCATAGGTACTTTTCCAAAAGCTTTGATCATGATTCATCAAAGACTTAAAATGCATACTTAACAATGACCCCGGATAGTTTGGCCTTGAGCAGAATACAAAACCAGTTTTTTTCCCCCGTCAAATTTTGTTATTGGGGTGAGATTTGGCGATGAAAAACATCTTTCCTTTGGCACTTTAATTTTGATACTTCTCTCTTTCCTTAGTTCGCAGCGCCTGAACCCGCTTGTTATACACGCACGCCTGTGTTGTTCGTATCTTCGGTCCGATCTTGTAACGGAGAAAGGCTGTCCTCCCCGAGCGACTAAGTGGGAGGGTAAAACTCCCCGTCCCACCCCCTCTGAAGGGCTTCCCTGCCAAAGCCGTTGCGCTCCGGATGCTTGCAGATTAGCCATATTGTTGCTCGTCTGAGTTGCTAGTTGATACGTATAAAAGCTGATGCTTTAAATATAATAGATGCGCACTAAGCCTCCCTAAGGCAGATGGCAGCTGTTTTAGGATTCATATGTGAACTTAAACATCTCGATGCTTCTATGGAAGGCAGCCTTCAGCGAAGGAGTCAATTAACACAAGCGGCAATTAACCAGTGTGAAAATGCCCCCCCGCTCGAAAGAGACCACGTCGATGGGTTCCAGGCTAATCTGCAGCTGTAATGGTTCACAAAATAATTCTAAATCCAGATGTAAAGTTACAACTTAAAAAAAAAAGTTCCCCTGGGTGCTTATTGATATTTAAAGTGATATGTTCCATATTATGTGATATATTTTGTTTTTAAAGTTCTGATTCATCATTGACCAGCGATGTGTTTTTTTCCCACTGTGATGTTGTACTCAGTTCTCGTCCACATGTGCTAAATGTACAGACACATCTGATTATTGTGACACTGTGAACTTATTCTATTGTATATAACAACAACAACATGTTGTTGTTATTATTATTGTTGTTGTTGTTGTTATTATTGTTGTTATTATTATTGTTGTCATTGTTGTTATTGTTGTTGTTGTTATTTATAGCACTTTTCATACCTGGATTGCAGCTCAAGGTGCTTCACATATGAGATTAAAATAAAACCGAGACAGAGAAGCAACTAGCATTCAGCCCAATGAAATAATTGAAAGATATAATAAATCAAAATAAAATAAATAAATGAAAGCTAAACAAACAATCAAATAAATACAATGGAACATATATATAACATGAAGGAATGAAAAGGCCAAAAGATATTATGAACTAGTAAAAACTGGAAATAATTAATACCATATTATATGTATATGGTTTGCATTTATCATACTGTGTTCAAATCTCTATGCTATAATGGGATTATTATTGCACCAGTAACTGTGGTGCTCACTTAAGGCTATAAACCTTAAACTCCAAACCTGACTCTCTGTTCTGGTCCCTGTAAGGGCATTTTGCATATGGCAGTTACCATCTGCCCACTTTAATGCAGCGTTACTCAATGAAATGGATTCCTCTGTTTTGTAATATTTCATCGTGGTCCCTGTGACACCCCCTCAGACCCCAAAAAGGGAAGCCCTGCTCTTAAAAAATGTGCGATTCGGTTTCCCCTCCAGACTCACATTCAGGCTTACAATCATGAGGCCTTTGAAGCACCCAGATGCACTCAGCTTTCAGAATTACCAAAAAGGTCTTTAAACGTAGCTGACTGTGAAGGTTTCTGCAGCCAGTGAAGATTTGCAGTTCTGTAATTCTAACCATGGTGTTTCTGGGAATGTCGACATTTTTTGGACATCATGGTATGAGCTCCTCTTAAATTATAGAACTTCTGTCCTACTGCACCTGTGAAGTTCTGGGGGTGACCAAAAAAATACAGATCTATGCTTTCCACACAGCACGGCTCTTGTACCTGCGAGGTCATTGGGTCCTTTTCCTCCATACCTGAGGGCAAACCGATGCCGCAAGTCATATTTCAGTAGATGACATCCTCTTGCTTTGTTTGACCTGGCCGTGAGTGACAGAAATTGCCTCAGGGAGGTCATTTATTTATTGACCTTTTTATGGTTATTATTCTGCAGGAGGCTGGAGGGAGTGGTATTTAGGTGTGGATGCGATATCCGCTGGATCCAGCTGTGGCAACACAGAGGGGAGGCAGGCCTGCACACACAGAGGCTCTTCTGTACTAATGGTGTCTCCAAGATCCTGCTCAGCACCATGAACATCTCACAGTGTGGTAGGCCTCTTCCCCTTCTTACTACACTCAGGACCATGAACATCTCGCAGTGTGGTAGGCCTCTTTCCCTTCTTACTGTACTCAGCACTATGAACATCTCGCAGTGTGATAGGCCTTCTTCCCTTCTTAATGTGCTCAAAGGTGGGTAATTCAGGTCAAGCGAGTAAAAGTCCAGACCAAGATTTTTTTTCAGCCAACCAGTTGAAAATAAAGAGTTACAGTCACAGAGAACTCAACTAGTTAGTTGAAACAAAATCTTGGTCTAGAATTCTTTGAAACTAGACTACCCCTCCCTCACATGAAAACATCTACCATGTCCACTACGGCTGCTCAATTATGGCAAAAATCATAATCGTGATTATTTTGGTCAATAATGAGATTATGATTATTTAAAACGTTTGATTACTCATTGGCTTTGGGAATATGATACTTTTATTGAACTTTAAAAAAAAAACTTAACAGTGGATTTCCTTGAACGCTAATTCAACTGAGAACCATAAAAAGGGGCTGGAAAGGGGGGCACAGGATTTATAACACATGGCAAAACGGGAGCATCACTGCGAAACGAAATGAGGCATCGTAATCGTTTCATCTCGACTATTTTTTGATAATGGTTGGAAGCCAAAATGGTGATCGAGATTAAAATTGAACTAATTGCCCAGCCTTACTTTCTACTTGATCCCTTGTCTGTCTTCCTCCAGATCTGCCTGACATCAGCCTCAGCAGGACCAACCTCGTCGTGATGGAGGGAGACAATGTCACCATCCCCTGCAACGGGTCGGGCACACCGCTTCCCGAGGTGGACTGGACTATTGGTGGCCTCCATTCCATCAACACCCATCAGGTGAGCGGTGAATCGACTACAGCCTCCCCCCCGCCCCCCCGACGAGTGTGCCACACACCTTGACATTGCCTTTCTCCACAGTCCAACGTTTACTGGCCCAACGTGCACTCCATCAACCTGACGCTGGTGAACATCAGCCGTGATGACAATGGCTACATGCTGACCTGCATCGCTGAGAACGTGGTGGGCATGACCAACGCCTCGATCCAGCTGGTCGTGCAGTGTACGTCCCGGCCGATAAGTCACTTGCCCGTGGGGGTCCGTCGTAGATCACGCACGTCGTAAACATGCCGTCTAATGTTCTTTTCTTGATAAATGAACCTCATCTTCAATTCATCAGACACAGTGACAGCAGTGCCTAATATTTATCTGCCTTGCTGATGCATTTAATATTAACTGTGTGCAGCTGGGTTGTGTACTGAACAATTTTGTATTTAATCATGTTGTTCAAGGGTACAACAGCAGGATTGTGCTGGGACTTAAACCTGAACCATGTCCTGCGTCATTGCACCAGCAGAGTCTAACATTACTTCTATGGGGGGGGGGGGCTGACCCTTCTCCATGTGACCTGCCTCCAGGAACATGTCTGTCATATCCTGGTTATTAAGCCTCCCGCCACCCCCCGGCTCTCCCCGATTAAACAAAAGTGACCTGATTATGCCGTAAAGAGCTGCTAACAGCTGTGGTGGTTACTCAGGCTAACCGACAGTAAAACGAGCGTGCAGTTACGTCCGTGCTGTTAGTCCGCTGCTTTATTGCACCCATATGTTCTTTAGTCCCACCTGCCCCTGGCGGTCCCAAGATTGTACCCCACAGCCCCGAAGGCATTCTACCGTGCCAAATGTTGTGGTTTCAGTCCTTCAGAACCACCAGGGCAAGGCTCAGAGGAGCAGACGTCGCGCCGGGGGCAACTTTTGGTACTAATAAAGCACTGTGATCCTCCCCCAGAAGGTCCCGGAAAAATCACCCATCTCCCTATACACAGAAGCAGCAGCCTAGTGGTTAAGAGCACGGGTCACTGGTTTAAATCCCAAAAAATGGCCGAACTGTGGAACCCATGAGAAAAGTACTCAACCTGCATTTCAGTAAGATATCCAGCAGGGTGTTTGGTTTTGGGTAAAGGCCTCAGCTTACTAACTTAATGTGAATTTATGTTAACTGTCAGCAAACAGCAGACGCAATTGTCCACTGTTAACCCCATGGCCTTGACCTGGTGTGTTTTGGGGAGATGAAAGAGGGAGTCCAAATGCTAAATGGACCCCGGTGGGGGTGGTCTGAGGCCCCAGACTAGCGATACTCTCTGGCACTGTGCAGAGAGTTGGTTTTATATGAATCGAGAGGAGTAACAGATGAGACAGGCGAGCTGAATGACAGTAGAGGTGTTCTGCTCAACATGCCCCATGTCTCCCGACAGTTCCCCCCGCCATCCTGACGCTGGACGAGCCGGTACGCCGCCATGACACCTGCATTGAGTTCACGGTACGGGGCTATCCCCACCCCACCTTACGCTGGTTCTACGAGGACAAGGAGATCCCGGTGGGTGACTACATCCGCACAGAGATGGAGGTCTACCAGGACTATCTGGAGGGCTGCCTCACCTTTAGGAACCCCACCCACCACAACAACGGAAACTACACCCTGGAAGCCAGCAACTTTTTGGGCTCCGTCACCAAGACGGTGTATGGGCACTTCCTGGAGCCCCCTCCCATTGTGGAATTCGGTAAGTGGCTGATGGTCCCTGGGATGGGGGCAGACGCATGACGCACTGCTCAGCACCTGAAACGCTGGCAAGAAGCAGTTCCTGCGTGTTTGACTTGGAATTTTACTAATAATGCCTGTCCTCTGCTTTTCCCTTTTAGAGTACGACTATGGTGAGTGCTGTGCTTCTCTTTCTATTTCTGGTGTTCTGTCTCTCTCTTTGACCACAGTCAGTCAGCACAGACCCAGTGGAATGCTGGGCAGGGTGGAGTTCAGAAAACAAACGGTAGTGATTTGCTAACCACACAAGTGCAATCGCTTGGTTCCCCCTGCATAACTCAACATCCCCCCCCCCCCAAATCTGCATTCGGATAGCTCATCAGGGTCTTTCACGCACTGTGAAGCCCAAGTGTGTTAAGGGGTTGGGTGGGGTGGTGGGGGGAGGGGGCAATGACAGATTGTTACTGTCTATGCTCTAATGAAGCTGAATGATGGAGCTCTTTCTGGACTGTGGCCAGTCTCCCATGAGCGAGCCCCATTGGAGGGAACAGAATGGCCATGCGCCCCCAGTGCTGGACCACTCTGCTCCCCATTTCGTGGTTGTGTGTGCTGTATGAGATGAGCCTCCCTGATGTGCTGTGCAGCCATTAGCATGTGTGGCTGATTCCCCACACACACGCGCGCGCACACTGTAACCTTCATGACATGATTCTCTTCTTCACAGAGACCCCGACCCCCACTGTCAGTGCCACCCCAAGGCCTGAGGAGGACACTTTTGGGGTAAGTGATACATATTTCAGCAAAAAGCGGTTTCTTCACGTTCCGGGGGGGAAGAGAGAAATTTTATTCCATATTTCACAGGCAAGCCTTGTTCCTCCTGTCTGCCTTATGGCCACCGTGTCCGACTGGCGACTTTAAGTGAAATTTTCTCCCCGGTTTTGTGTCATAATTGTCTGGATGAAGTTTCAATTTCCCTTCACTTTGAGAGCCGGAAGGAGCTTAAAAACAGCGTTCTTGTGATTCTGCAGGGGTCTTAATTGCATAAAGGTTCCTACTAAAAATAAGCGTCTTGAGAGCTTTGTTTTGCCTGCTGCAGCCACAGTACCTGGAGTGTTCATGGGCGAAAATGGCACAGGACAGGCACATCACGAGCCGTGCTCAAAGATGAGAGCGATTTCACACTGACAGGACTGAACGTCCAGCTCGACTAATGCCCAAATGCATTGGGCAGGCATTTGTGGTGCTTCTTTCGCTGTTGTTTGTGCAGTTATTTATGCACACCGTGTTTGAATTAATAAGAATGATGTTATATAAATCAATTCAAACAGAATACTATGCTGTGAGGATGCGGGCAGCATATGGAATTATGATACGTGAGAAAGGGTATTTTCAGGCACATCTGTCTAGGGGCGTTACCAATTTTTTCATGATGTCATGCCTTCCAGGAATACATTATTTTGATGGTATTTTCGAAACCGATACTCTTCTGAAATATTGAAATCTTGTGCCGGGGCAGGGAGAGTGGTGGTTCTCTATCACCCCCCCCCCCCCAAGCTTTGTGTATTTTATCAATTTAGAAATTCCACGACATTCCCAAAATGCCACAGTATACCGTTTTGTCCTAATATCGCCTTAATCCTCATTGATTTTTATTGAGGCTCTGATAAAGGCCCCAAACTCCCTGGCTGTGTATGGTCAGTGTGTACCATGTGACCCAGCTAGTTGGTAAAGGGTACAGTCGTTGACTAGCAGTCATGCGATAAAGACCCTTAACGCCTATGAGATTATCTGTCTTTCTGAATCAGTTTTTCACAGCCTCTTATTTTTCCTCCAGCTTTTCTTTTAGGGGGTTTTGGGTCCCTCTGTCATGCTCAGTCCTTTAAGGGTTACAAACTGTGCTGAATTCTTAAGGTGTTGTTGAATTTTGAACAGGGCGCCCCCCTGGGGTTACTCTCCCCCCGAGAGTGGATGCTGACGGGATCTCCTCTGTCGCAGGTGTCCATCGCTGTGGGACTGGCTGGGTTCGCTTGCCTTCTCCTTGTCATCCTGTTCATCCTCATTAACAAATATGGACGGCGCTCCAAGTTCGGAATGAAAGGTGGGTGTGCGGAAACGGGCCCGGCGCTGTGCTCACAGCTGGCTGCCAGTGATTAATGTGCCTCGTATCCCCATGGAAAAAGAGCGTTGTGGATGTCTGTTAAACTCGGGACTGCATCTTTAAGGTGGCGGTCTCATAGTGGATTACATGGTCATCTGTGTGAAGGTTTCTGTTATACTTTTGTGGAGAGTTGAGTGAAGCACTATGTAATTTGGATAATGGGGGGAAAGTAAAAATGAGTATTTAATTTTAGGAGCTTTTAGTTTGCTTTTGTGTAACGGGAGATTGTATTTCACCTGGAGAAGTCGCATCACCGCTGTTACATATAACTATTCTCATTAAAAAGGGGCAGTCCGTACTCACCCTGAGACAGAGGAGGTCCTGGACCGGTGACTCTTACATGGTCAGTCTGTGTCTGAAATTCGGAATGTCATGTTAATGTGGTCGTTCTGGGTCCATTCCGAACTCACCGGCACAGGAATCCTGGACCCTTTGCACCGGACCAGAGCTCAATGCTGTCTGGTTTCGACTGGGGCAGTGGATCCTTTGACAGTGTGCAGCTCGAGGCTCCTGTGTCATTTAAGATGGAATCAAAACGAATCAACCAACAATGGCTGGAAATCATTTTAACTGGAAAGTTTATCTAAACGTTTCCTGTTGAATGCTAACTGGCGCTTGAATATAACCGTCATGTGTTTTAAGCTGGTAAGTCAGTTCATGCGAGCTGGTGTAGGAGAAGTGAGTTTAACGACTTCACTTTCATCCACGGCTCAGTGGGCCTTTCTGATGCGCTTTAAACATTGATGGGACGGTAATGACTCATGCTTCCCACGCTAACGTCGGCCAAGCGCGTTCGGCGGCCTCCATGCTGGGATCCTGTAGGCCAGCACGTTCAGCGCCTGGAGAGTTCAGCCACTGGAGTGTTCAGGGCCGGGGGCAATCAGGGGTGGGCATGTTGAGTGATGGGAGCATTCAGCAATGGGGACATTCAGGGCTGGCCATGTTCAGGGGCATGATCCTTCGGAGGTCAGAGTGTTCAGGGGCAGGTGTGCTTAGTTGCTGAAGTGTTCAGGGGCGTTCAGAGAACTGGGTAAGTTCAGTGATAGGAACATTTATGGGCTGGAGCATTCGGGGCCGGGTATGTTCAGTTGTGGGAGTGTTCAGCTGCCAGAGTGTTCTGAGGTGGGATCATTCAGGGGTTGGAGTGTTCAGTGGTGGAAGCGTTCAGCAGCTGGCATGTTCAGGGGTGGGCATATTTAGGAGCAAGACCGTTGGGAGGCTAAAACCTTCCGGAACGGATGTGTTCAGTTGTAAGGACATTTGCAGCAGGAGTGTTCAGTGGCTGAAGTGTACGGGGGCAGGCATTTTCAAGGGTGGGAGCATTCAGGAGATGCAGTGTTAAGTGACTCAAGTGTTCTGGGGTGAGAACACTCAGGGGCAGGAACGTTTAGTGGCTGGAGCGTTCAGGGGCAGGAGCATTCAGTAGCTGGAGCATTCAGGAGCGGGTGTGTTCAGTGGCTGGAGCATTCAGGAGCGGATGTGTTCAGTGGCTGGAATATTCAGGGGCAGGAGCATTCAATGACTTGAATGTTCGGGGTTGAGCATGTTCAGTGGCAGGAACATTCAGGGGTGGGGGCCTTCAGCGGCCGGGGCGTTCAGGGGCGGGTATCTTGAATGGTGGGAGCATTCAGGAGAAGGAGCATTCAGCAGCCAGAATGTTCAGATATGGACACATTCAGGTGTTAAGTGTTTTCAGGGGTGGGGGCATTCTGAAGCAGGTGCCTTCAGTGGCTTGAGCATTCAGGGGAGGGAGCATTCAGTGGCTAAAGTGTGCAGTGATGGGTGTGTTCAGCAGTGGTCGCTTTAAGGGTGACGGGATTGGGGGGGTGGGTGAGGGTCCCTCATATAATGACAGGGCGGAGATTTTAGTATTTTTACAGTTTATGAAGAAAGGATTCTGAAACAGGCAGAAGTGTCATACAGAGAAGTAGAAGTGGAATAGGGATGGTTTTAATGTGCTGCAAGGGATATTTAGTGGGATATTTTGTGCTTTTATTCGTGCTCAGGTCTGTGCTCCGATTCGTGCAACGCATCATACATCCTCCTCATATTCTGAGTCGTGCTCTGGCTTAATGACGTGCCATGATGTGTCTGTGTGAGCTTTTTATATTTGAAGCCTTCTGTTCACATGGACAGACAGGTCCAGAGTATATATCAGGTGGTCTGGTATCGGAAGTGTGGAGGGGGATTTGGAAGCAGGGGATTTGCTGTTTACTTTTTAATTAAGTTCTCAATCTGTGCCTGGATTGGAAGAGTGCGCGAGGAGAGCGAGGAGCTGAATGCAGTGACAGGCGCGGCCCCGCGCTCGACCCTGTGATCGTCAGCGGCTGTCACCATGGGAACCAGCCTGACTGGCATGTGACATTCGGCGATGAGGAAAAGCAGAGCCAGAAATCCCCAGTGAGACGCTTCCTCTTTAACAAACAGTCTGCTTGATGAAGCCATTTATTGCTTCATGACTTCAGGAGGAAACGAATACACAGTGATGCTCGATATCGCTCAAAACAGTTCTGAAATGCCAGTGTCCTTCCCTCTTTGTGTTTTAGGCGAGGCTGTTGTGAGTGGTAGTTGGGTTTTATGGCTATTTTGTGTACCGGTCTAGTCTAATAAACAGTTTTTGATACAGGTCCAATTTAACATATACAAAATATAAACTCAGGAAGAGTAGTGGCAGATGGTCCTCGTGTTTCGGATGTTTTGCTATAATATTTGTTGAGTCTCGGACTTACTGAGAGAAGTAGAGTCTGTTAGTCCTCATCGTTATGCCATATTTATCTGCTCTTATGTTGGTTTCATCTAAGGCAGCGTTTCCCAAACCGGTCCTTGGGGATCCACAGATGATCTGTGTTTTTGGTCCCTCCCAGGTCCCTGCCAGAGAATCCACATTTTTGCTCCCTGGGAAGGAGCAAAAAGGTGCACTGTCTGTGGGTCTCCAAGGGTCGGATTGGGAAATACTGATCTAGGCTGTTTTTTTTTTTCCCCACCCCATCCAGCACTCTGAGAAAGTCTGGGATAATTTGCAAACAAGAGTAGATTAGCGTAGTAACTCCAGCCCTTTTCAAGTTACCTTAACAAAATCTGCAGAAGAAACCCGTGCCTGTCTGTGAATCCAGGGAGTATTTAGACTCAATACCTGCTGGATCTCAGAAGACCCCCTTCAGTGGCATACAGAAAGATCCGCTTATTACCATTTCACAATTTGACAGCCGGACTGTCAGGTTTCCGACAGACGATTTTATTACCTTTTTGAAAATGCTTTGTGAGGCATTGTGTGATCAGAGATTCCACATCACTGTGTCCCCTTTGTCCTGAAAGGAACTTGAGTTGTATTACGAGCTAAAATTAATGGCAGCAGTCACACATTTTGCTGGCAGAGTGAGATTTTCCTTTAATGTTAACCGCGGTTGCGTGTCAGGGCTTGGAAGTGGTACATCTTAGCTTTGGCAGCTACAAGAAAACGTGTCACCTGGAAACCATACTAGCTGCATTACATATCCTGAAATAAAGCCTAGTCGCTATGTCCATGAAAGCGAAGACAGTATGAAATAGATCTATGTTTGCAGTTGGGTTGTAGCTAATGCTGTATTTATGTGTTGTACCTTTACTGGGGTGTAGCTGCAATTCAGACAAGGCAAACCTCATGAAACATGTCTGGGATTAAATATATTTGGCACATCATGAGAAACATAAATGCAGAATAGCATTGAGTCTAATTGCCATTTCCTTCGTTTTTAAAGGTGATACAGGATTTTTAAAAATCAGATCCTACTCAAAAACGCCAGCAGCTAATGTGATGTATGTTATGTGATGCGTAACTGAACTTAGGTTGGGGAGCAGTTATTCTTATCCATCTAATTATGAAGAATAATCTATGGGGAATGCAGGAAAGGGGCTCTTAAAACATAAACAAACTATATATATATATATATATATGCTTTCATTTAGACATCTACTCCACATTCATGCTGCATTAATGGATTTTCTGCTTGAAGAAAGATTGGATTAAAGTGGTTTGCTTTTGTTTTAAGATGAAGAGTAGGACTATAAAAAAGTGGATCATATTCGTTTATATTTAATCAATGTTTGTGACTTGTTATGTCTGGCCATTATATTCCCTGGGGTAGAAAGAGAATGTAGTCTGCACCCTGGGAACCGGATAGCTGAGGCTAACATAGCGTGTCTAATGGATCACTCTGATTTTCGGGACAATTTTCCAGGTAATTATGCCAAATAATTTCTTATAACAAGTCCGTTTACATAATGGGATGTTATTTTTGACTGTGTGAGCGATATCCTGCCTTTGCTGTTAGATTGACCATGTGTTGTTGCCAGATGTTCTTTCTGACTCCAGTTTTCTCACTTCCATGGAGTCTCGATCATGCTCCACCCAACAAGAAGATCCTCTCTCAGTCCACGACTACCTGCATCCCTCGGGAAATTTGGCAGTTACTTATTCACTTCCAAAAGTCATTCGTCCCACCAATCTGACGAGAACGTACTCTGTTTTTGTGACCACTTGAATGTTCCTCTCGTTAACATTTCTAAATGTCTGATTTAATTAGAGCGGATGGTGGTACTTACATAACAGTTGGCATCCTCAGAACTTCACAGGTAATATATTTCACGTCAAATGAGCCTTTTTTTTGTTTGGTGTGGAATAGATTGTCGAAATTATGCTTCGCTTTCAGAAACGAAAAACAAATCAGAATGTAAATAGAAAATTTCCTCACTGATGAATTTCGCTGTGCCTCTGAAAAATAAAGGCCGTATTAAAGATTGCAGCCGCAGCGGACCCTGGCTGGCTGCCTGAGTATGAAGCTGAGGGGATGGGGGGGCGTTTTCTAAGCCAGGGGCAGGATCAAAGTGAGCCAGAGAGGTTTCTTCAAAGGGCCAGAACATACCGGATGGAGCCTTGCCTGTCTATTAGGGGTAAGTTGACTGTTGAACGCTGCATGAATTACAGCTCTCTGTGCTGGTGGAGGGGATCTACCTGGGAAAGCTAACCCTGTAAGCGTGCCGTGGGAGGTACAGTCAGAATAAAGAGGGGGTCACTAATATTATAGCTATATGCCACACACACCAGTGTTTATGATAGCTATATACCACACACACCAGCGTTTATAATAGCTATATACCACACACCAATGTTTATAATAGCTATATACCACACACCAATGTTTATGATAGCTATATACCACACACACCAGTGTTTATAATAGCTATATACCACACACACCAGTGTTTATAATAGCTATATACCACACACCAGTGTTTATAATAGCTATATGCCACACACGCCAGTGTTTATGATGGCTATATACCACACACCAATGTTTATAATAGCTATATACCACACACCAGTGTTTATAATAGCTATATACCACACACACCAGTGTTTATAATAGCTATATACCACACACATCAGTGTTTATAATAGCTATATACCACACACCAGTGTTTATAATAGCTATATGCCACACACGCCAGTTTTATGATAGCTATATACCACACACCAATGTTTATAATAGCTATATACCACATGCCAGTGTTTATAATAGCTATATACCACACACACCTGTGTTTATGATAGCTATATACCACACACACCAGTGTTTATAATAGCTATATACCACACACACCAATGTTTATAATAGCTATATACCACACACACCAGCGTTTTTAATGGCTATATACCACACACACCAGCGTTTATAATAGCTATATACCACACACACCAGCGTTTATAATAGCTATATACCACA
>JAAGVU020000008.1:5206742-5232053 GCA_011763525.2 Mormyrus iriodes | reverse complement strand
CCAGCGTTTATAATAGCTATATACCACACACCAGTGTTTATGATAGCTATATACCACACACACCAGTGTTTATAATAGTTATATACCACACACACCAGTGTTTATAATAGCTATATGCCACACACACCAGTGTCTATAATAGTTATATACCACACACACCAGTGTTTATAATAGTTATATACCACACACCAGCATTTATAATAGCTATGTACCACACACACCAGTGTTTATAATAGCTATATACCACATGCCAGTGTTTATAATAGCTATATACCACATGCCAGTGTTTATAATAGCTATATGCCACATGCCAGTGTTTATAATAGCTATATGCCACATGCCAGTGTTTATAATAGCTATATACCACACGCCAGTGCTTCGCAGTCCGGTCCTTGGGGATCCTACCTGGAGCTGGGAGTGAGCAAAAATATGGACCGACCGTAGGTCCCCGAGGACCGGATTGGGAAACATTGCCCTACACACCTCCTGAAGCTGGAAGTCTGGGCAGGCTGGCATCATGTTTCCAACGATCTTCTAATTCATTTGCCCGAGCCGCTGGCTGAATTGCATCTGTCAACCATGATTATCTGAGTCCTTCCAGATAATGTTTTTTTTTTTTAGTTTTGTACTGATAAGGAAGCTCAGAGAATAAGATATTGGTTCATTCTGTTAGAAAATGAAATTGTAATCGTTCTGAATTCCATTATGTTTGATGATCTAATTGCTTAGATTACTGAATAATTTATTGCCTCTGAACAATTAAGTTAATGATTGATTATGCTTAAATAAGATGAATACCCATTTATATTATTGTTTGAGTTGCACACATGAAGCCATTAAAAGTTAGCTAATATAATTATTACATCCCCTATACATACAACCTCCTTTAATGACTCCACAGCTAGTGTAGCAAATATTACAATGCGGATTGTGATTTTAAAACGGGCCCTTTAATTGTAATTCAGTTTGAGGTTGAAGGAAAAATCAGGGTGTCGATGTTTGAAAATGGCTGTATGAGAACCATTGTTGGGATAGCGAGGGGGTGGAGAGGACTGGGGAGGGACGGGCTCTGCCCAGTACATAAAGGAGATACCGGGGTGGGAAAACCGAACAGGATTCTGCAAAAGCAGAGCCGTGTGATAGGAGGATGGGAGCATATATGGGGATTTTCTTTGGATTTTACAAAGCTGTTGGGAAGGGTGGGAGGGAGATAGGAAGTGAGAAACAGCTGTTTTGGCTTTGGTGCAGGGTGAATACATGGGGAATACAGACTGGATCTGCGGAAGCAGCTGGGAATGTGGTCTGCGAACAGGGGCGTTGGAGGGGTGTGGATACCCGGGCAAATTCCAGGGGCCCCAAAATTCTACCAGCCGGGGCCCCCCAGTCAGGAAATTCTGTGTACCATGGGAACCATATTTCTTCTGACTGAAAGTGCCAATTCAAGTGGGGGCCCAAGGTGATGTTACTACCAGTTTGACGCTGAAGATGGAATAAGCCCCGCCTCAGTAGATTCGGGATGTCCCGCTGGCATTTCTGAGGGGTCCAGTTTGCTGAACACCTGACCCTTTCTGACACGCCCTCTCATGCCACGGCATCCTCCATCTCCCTGCAATGGCCATGTCCAGTCAGCGGGGGCTCTGGCGTGCTTGAGCAAAACACAAGCTGTCCATTATTGAGCGTTCTGGAGAGAACCGCTGGGCGTAACCGGAATTCCGCTTCTCCGCGCGGTGACCACGGCGACCGCTGTGACGGTGGTGACCGCGACGTGGTGAAGTCAGAGAATGGGGTGGTACGGGGCCAACTAATCCATACAAAACGCCAGCATCAGGCAGCGATAAGGCTGCCTTCCCACAGGATGTCATTATCCCGTGCGGCCTCTGTTTTCTCTCAGCCCTTATTGATTTATTTTTTTAAGCTCCTCAATTTATATTTGCGTGCAAACAGATAAAGCTGTCAGCTCTACTCAGCCGGAGTAACGCCAATTCCGGATTCTGTCGCACCCTAAAATGAAATGGCAGTGTCGCATGGTAGGATGAGGATCTAAACGGTGAACAGGAGATAATCGTGGAAGCGCTTGCATCTCTTTGCATGTGTGTTGGGTTAAGAAAAGGGAGGGGACAGGTCTCTGTCTCTGGGGCTGCCTTATTTATTTATCTGCATTAAAGATACATGTGTGACAGCCTGGGGGACCTGTGCCTGCCTGCATGTCACTGTCCTAGAAATAGAATGGATGCAGAAGAGCCGTGTGCTACAGGAATACCAGGCAGGAAGGGAGGGAGGAAGCTACGAACCCCGGCTGAGGTGGAGCTATGCTTGTAAACACGTGGCTATCTGTTTTTAGGGTACCTGGAGGTCCTACTTGGTAGCCTGAACACGTCCAGGAGCTGTTGCAGATCATCTTGTATGCAGATTCGAACCCACAACCGGCAGGGGCAGGGCAAGGGGAGGACCTGAGTCCCAGACTATCGCTGCAGTTTAGCTCAAACGGCAGGGAAGAGCTCTAAAGGAAGGTGCTGTGTTTGTCTCCAGTTCAGTCCTGGCTAGACGTCAACTTTCCGAAGAAGTTTTTTACGTGACAAGTGAATCCCACAGCTTTGAGCTGCCGTGGTTGCGGGTCCTCCATCTATAACCTGTTATTTGTGTCTGTTTCTTTTTCTTCTAAACACACCTTGTCCTTTTTATGATCATTTTCTCAGGATCTTTTGACAGGATCTCCTATCATCTCACCAAATGTCGCCAAGCTTCAAAAGCTTGTAAGGAATTATTTCAGTTCCATTTCGAAATAGATGCATATTCAGGCCGTCTTTTTTTTTTCTGTGGTCCAAGTTTATTTTGCATGGTTTATGATTAAAAGCAACTTGTAGCATTTGTATAGCCTCTCTCTAGACCATTATCAGTTACATGCTAAATGGTTTCTTAGCAGCAGAAAACATCAATTATGAAGTGATTCCCCCTTTCTAGCCACAGAAGAGACAGTCTAAAAGGTTTATAATAGAAAATTGGCTGTAATTGAGGGAAAGCTTTAGTTGGCTGTCGTGTGAGCAGGAGTGATGGACGGAGGGGAAAAGGGGCTTCTTGTGTCCCTGGGGGGGTTTCTCGTGTCCCAGGGGTGTGGCCCGTTCCCAGCACGGTTTAATGCTATGGGTTTTTCCTGTCCGCCCCCCCTTTCCCAGCGCAGAGGCATGGGTGTGTTTTGTGCTGCGGACTGGTGTCCTCGCCACATGTTTATGCTGCAAAGCAAACCTTTGGCATTCTTGCAGATCCCTGCCATGCCTCAGACGCTTATTCCAGCAGGAGAGACAAGATTTGCCACCAAATCCACACAAGCAATCAAATTTTCCAGCCCCTACATGTGGAAAATATTGAACGCAAGTTATCCCTTCTTCAGTGTTAAATATGGACCTGAGGCTCTCGTGTTAAATTTAGCAGATACAGATTAGCTTAAGGTATGAGCCGCGGGGAACTGAACGCGGGGCGGGCTTTTGACTGCCGTTAGCTGGGACTAGGCGAAACCCTGCCAATCGGGTTTGCATTGAGCTCCATGTGAACTGCTCCAATCAAATAAAAATGTCATACATGATCAGCCTTTATAGGAGAATACTGCATATTATATGTAATGACGGTATCAGGGGAAGGTCTCGGTTTGATGGAAATTTGGTGATAAATCAAAGGAATGGGGTGCCTGAATGGAAAATTGTTACAGATGTAGGTCACGAAAGGCTCACCCCTCAGAGCATGTGGATGGATGGGGGGGGGGCGGGCGTTCTTTGGAAGGAAGCTGCAAAGATCTGCCATTGCTCTATGGTGAGCTCCTCATCACAGCCCTGTGGTTGGCTGACTGGCATTTAAAGGCAAGTCGGCAGCATTGATTCCTTTATTAGCCCTGACTTTGTCAAATGGTGGGATTTGACCTGAACATGAGGCAAACTTCCATCCATTTATCTATCCATCCATCCATCTTCCAAATGTATATCCTGAACAGAGTTGCGGGGGGCCTGGAGCCTTTCCCAAGGCAGCACAGGACATAGGGCTGGGGTACACCAGGATGGGACAATCTGGGATAGTTACCTTTGAAGACAGCTATTAATGCATAAAGTAAATTCAGATTCGAAGGTACAGAGGTATAAATTAATAAATGCATAGGCAGTAATATTAATGTGTTTATTACCTCATTCTTTAAGTCAGTTGTCATCAGGCAATGATGAGTGGAAAATGTACACTTTGGCCTCTGTCTTACCCCCGGGCTCCAAAGATGAGGCCCAGTAGCCTGGGGATGGGAGACACCACTGCTGTCAGGTCATGTGACAGTCTCAGCGAATCACAGGGCTGGAAGGTGCACGTGGAGTCAGTGCTCTGGGCGGTGTGAGTCTCCACCCCGCTTCCTTTCGCTCTCTGTGCGGTATCTGTGTGAAACACGGCTATAATGATTTGTCAGTAGGAAATGCTGCTTTTGGGTCATTTAGCTGTAGCATCAAATTGAATTAGATTCCTTTCTGATAAAGGCAGGCGTGTGATTAACTCAGTTTGGTTATATCTGCTGTCAAGGCATGGAATTCCGGGGAGACGGCTAAAAATGGCAGTCATGGTCTGCGCACTGGCCGCTGCTCGCGGGAGGCGCCGTGCTGGGCGAGCGTCCGTATGTGGCCGGGGATATGTGTGGGACGCGTGCGGGCCATGAGCACACGAGAAGCAGGACAGGTTTCAGGAGCCGCAGATAAATTACATTTAGTCTCTTTGTCATTATGAGCTGCTACTTTGCATTTGTGTTTTGGGAAAAAACAAAAATTAAAAACGGTTTTCAGAGCTGGGCAATTTTTATCCAATTCTCGTCGAGTTCTCCCAGAATGGGACTTGGAGGCAAACAGACAAAACAGATCAGCCGCTAATAAATCCTTTGAATGTAACGTCAAATAAAGTAAAGCCAAATGGTGCCTGTGTGAGGCGCTGTCCTGATGGCAACTGGCTCACCGGGTCCTGCTGTACCAGGGCAGATCGGCAGCAGTGATCCAAACGTGGTCCGGTGCTGTGTGACATTTCCCCACTGGGCCCAACTCATATCTGACCATCATATTAAGCAGCTAAAATGAGATTACCTCTTTTATTATCATTTTCCTGAAAGACTAACTCTAAAAAGGAAGCTGAATCTTTCAGTCGCTGTGATGAATATTAGGGCGGATTATGGCCGTGCATGAAACGCATCGGTTGTGAGGGAAATGTTTGTGATGGGATTAGTGCTGTGGCTTCAGTGGGAGACCGGCGGCCGTGAGGGAGTATGTCTGCTCTCCGTCCCTCTCTCCTCCGCCTTCTCTTCGTCACGGCGCTCGGGGAGGTTCTGCTGGGTACCCTACCGCTCTTGTTATACTGAGACACCCGGGATGTACTTTTGATTTGCTCCAAGAGGCGACGCGTTTATAACACGCTGTATCAATCTGTGCTGCCGTCTCAGTGGGATTTCTAACCTTTCATTTCTGAGTTTGGCTCCGTTAGCCAACACGTTTCACTTACATTCATCCGTCAGGTTTAGTCAGACGTGCGTCCCGTGTGTGTGTAGGAGGGGATGTCTGCCTCCCCCCCTGCCCCCCCCCCACCGCTCCTCTGGTCTTTGTGTCATTTTTTTTCTGCTTTGCTGGGGACAATTCGTGCCAATTTCCCTTCTCTGCGCCTCATAATTATCGACAATTACACAAGTCATTTCAGGCTGGAGGAACCTCAGTGAGCAAATGCTGCCAATTAATTTTGGATGGAATTTTTTTTTGTAAATCAAACTGGTTGGGGGGGTGCCCATTAGTGAAAGCAACCCCCCGCTTTTACCCTTGAGCTCTGATTTTCAAGGACAATGACCTTGGTATGTGTGGTGGCGAAATGTCATCCTCACTGCATTGATGAGGACTGCATTCTTGGCGGGGTTTGTAGGAAACCCATCACCCCCCAGGTCAGACTGATGTTTTAGCTGGAATTGTAATCAAAACAGCGATGAAACGTGTTAGAAGGGCTGGGTGGTGCATCATTATAGACACTGTCTGAAGGGTGAGGTGACATTGTGCGGTAATGTTGGGTTTATCCAATCAGAACTGATATATTCTTTAATTGGGACTCTTAATCAGTGTTTCTGGGGTTGACCTGCCCATTTCAGCTGCTGCACATGTTTCGTCACAGTCTGAGATGGAAAGCAGTTCGCCTTGTGCCACATGGCTGCCTCAGACCACACCAGGCAGGTGTACTGATGTGGAGTAGCTGAAGTGCAGCTGTCAGACAGCAGGGAAGCAGAGGGGTGAGGAATCTGTCTCTCCAGACTGAATTTATATCACTACAAATGCTGGGCGTTTAATTAAATCGACCTAAATATCGTTTGACTGTTTGGGTGAGGAATTCTAACCCCTACAGGGCTGATAGGCTGTTATTTATTGGGCAGTTATGACGTTGAGATGCGATGGATTTGAGCCCAGTTCTGCTGGGATGACCTGGGTCCGACGCACAGGTACGATCCTGGTACTTGTGACCACAGCAAAGGCTTTCATGAGAAGATCACAAACAGTATGAGATGGACCTGTGGGCCAGCAGGACCTGGCAAATCTACACTTCGTGCTGATAAATGCTCTCCTGTCAGGTTCCCGCTGGAGTGCACATCTATTAGTTTCTTTTACCTTGTGCATTTCCAGGCTTTGATCAGTAATTGAACGCATTTCAGTAGAAACGCACGAAAGGTACGAATGAGGACCCCCCCCCCCCCCCAGACCCTGTGTGTCATAGCCAGCGGTAAACATGCAGGCGAAGGACAGGTATTGTGGGGATTTTTCTTTATAGCCCTCACCAGTCTGTCCGTGGCTGGCTACCCCCTGTCCCCCCAAGAGGGCACGTTCACGAAAGACAATGAGACAATTAAACAGCTCTGCACCGCCGCCCTACAGGAAGTGGTGGGATCGCTGCTTCACACAGATGCTACAGAGGCACGTCACTTTTCTTACCGTCTGACCCGTGCCTGAAAAACGGGTTGCTTTCTGGTGTGGCAGGCGGACAGAAAAGGGCCATTTTCGAGGCGGAGATGTTTGGAGGGTGGCTCTGAGTTCTGGGAGGCCTGTGAGAGGCTGATTCCGCTGAAAAAGAGGTGCTCTGGAAGTGGCTCGGACCGGAGGAGGGCGGAAGATGAGTCATAGCAGTGCTTAGTGATACCTGGGATGAGAAAGTAGGGGAAGACCTGCCAAGAACATTACAGTGTATAAATATTACGACACTACAATCTGACAGTGCCAACCATAAGAACAGGACACAGTGTGCACCCAATGGGAAATGTGGCCCAAGGTGGATCCCGGGCCTGTTCTGCCATGTGTTATTTGCAGTTTGGTGGCCAGCTCTGACTCATTAACGGTTCTAAGATGGCCAGCTCAGACTCAGTAGCAGTTCTGACGTGACCAGCTCTGACTCACTAGCAATTTTGACATGGCCAGCTCTGATTCAGTGGCGGTTCTGACGTGACCAGCTCTGACTCAGTAACAGTTCTGACAGTCAGCTCTGACTCATTAGCAGTTCTGAAGTTGCCAGCTCTGACTCAGTAGTGGATTCAAAGTGGCCAGCTCTGGCTCAGTAGTGGTTCTGATGTGGCTAGTTCTGACTCATTAGTGATTCTGACATGGCTAGCTCTGACTCAGTAGCGGTTCTGATGTGGCCAGCTCTGACTCTGTAGCGGTTCCCGATGTGGCCAGCTCTGACTCAATAGCAGTTCTGAAGTGGCCAGCTCTGACTCAGTAGTGGTCCTGATGTGGCTAGCTTTATCCTGGTGGAAGCTCTGAAGGTACACAGTTTCACTTGAAGGCTCAGTAGAGGTTCTGAAATGGACAGCCCCCAGTTGGTAGTTGTCCTGGTGAAGATAGATCTATTTCAAATGAGAGCCTGTCCTGAAATGTACGCCTATAGCTCAGATGTCAAGAGCTGGTTGGGTGTCCGTGGGCCCTTCCAGTCATGCTCAGGGAAGCTTCAGAGCTAGTGCTTACGCAGTATTTCTTGCGCTCTGTGGGACTGGTCAAAATGACTGGAATCCCAGTTTGCCAAAGGTAACTGAAGGAAGCTTTTAATCCTCTAGGTCAGGCAGTGTTATAAAAGGGGGTAAATAACAAATGCATGCGGGATAGAGGGTGGCCGGCGTGCATCCTGTGTGTGGCAATCCAGTCCGTAGCACTTCATAGCGTGCGCAACTGAGCCACGTGTTTCTCAGTTACCGCTAAGGTTTTCCAGTGCCTCTGGAGGACAGCATGATTTTGAGAGACAATTTGTCAGCACCATGCAAAACAGCATAGATTACAGAGGCAGGTCTGACTCGCAGACATCTCAGTGAGCTAAGTTTGTTACCTTAAGATCTGCCTGCAGATATACTGTAACATGAGAACTCTGTGTGGTCACAGTAGTAAACAATATTTAAGTAAAGGAAATGGCTCAAGGGCTTATCTGAAGTCTCCGTGTGGACTTGTCTTGTAGTTTACACCTAGATCTGCTCTTAAGCAGCGTTTCTCAATCCAGTCCTCAGGGACCCCTAGTTGGTCCACGTTTTTGCTCCCTCCCAGCTCCCTGCCAGACAGTCCACATGTTTTGCTCCCTCCCAGCTTCCTACCAGGGGCTGAGAAGGAGAAAAAATATGATCAGTCTTGGGGCCCCTGAAGACCGGGTTGAGAAACACTGCTCTAAACAAAAGAGGACTTTCTTCCACTGGCTTTGGATGGGAAGCTGTGCATTGGGATGCAGTGAAGGTCTCCACTCAGTCTGCAAAGATCAATTCCGTATTACACCCTGAACTCAGCCCCAACCTCCTATCTTACTTGGTACAAAAAAAAGAGGAAAATGGCTATTAACCGCAGTCTCACCCCATGGGGGGATGGGGGTGCTGCTTTGATGGACTATTGATTCGTCACTTTTCTTATAAGGCAGAATTATGAGAGTGCTGTCTCCACCCCATTGTGGGTAGATATCTCAGTCATTTGTCGGATGTCTCTAGGTAATCCGCTCATATGTAAGTTAAAAGTTTTCAGTAGCAATCTGCTGAAAGTTTATTAGCTCTGCCAGATCACTTAGTGCGATTGACTGTCTGTGGGACTTTTTGCTTCCAAATTAATAGGAATATATACAACCCGTTAATGTAAATGCGAAGAATGTTTTTTTTAAGACAGATTGTTTCTAGGACTGCAGTTGTCATCCAGCTTTGTCTCGAGTTACTGTGTGCAGTGTGGGGTGAGGGGGTGTGGGCGGGGCGTGGAAGGAATGTAGGTGGGGTGTAGGTGGTGCTTGGAAGGGATATGAGCAGGGTGTGGGCGGGGCATGAATGGGATGTGGGCGTGGACATTTCCAGGTGGAGTGAGTTCAGGTGACACGCACACTCATACAGTTCAGTTGTTCCTTATTTCAGATCATTAAATATGATTGATCTCAGCAGCCATACCGCCAAGACCATCCCGTGGTTAGTGTGGATCCCAATGCAATGATGGGGACACTGTGCCATAAAATGGGGTCGTCCTTCGGATGAGACCTAAAACTGCGGTTCTGATTCTCTGAGGTCATAAAAAAGATCCCTGGGCATCTTTCGAAAGTAGGTGTGGTACTCCGATGCCCTGGCTAAAATTGCCCACTGTCGCCCTTTCAGATCTGGTCTCCTAATCATCTCCTTTATCTCCCTTGCGCCTTCACCACATTCGCTACTGCACGGTGAGCGTACTGGTGTAGAATGGCTGCCGTCGCATCATCCAGGTGGGGGCTACACAGTGGTGGTTGTTGAAGTGGCTTCCCATTGGTTCTGTAAAGCGCTCTACAAAAGCACTATATAAATGTTATATTCATTCATTCATTTTGATTTTTCTGGCCCCAAAAATGCAGCCAGGTCCCAAAACCTGACCCCACACCCAAGTTTAGCACTGTTCCTGATCCCACAGCTCCTTTTATCCATATACATGCTTTCCTTGCTTCTCCCAAATCCACTACATGTCTCAAAATAACATCCCTGTTCCTTCCTCTTGCACGGTTCTGTTCTTTGTCTCACCCGGAGTGGGTCTCACGCTGGTTTTTGAGTATAAGTATTCTTGGCCATTGATGGAGGTTTGATAATGTACCTTCTGTGTACTTCAAAATGGACACGGAAAACCACTTCAGCTGTAGAATCAGACAACGGGATGTAAACCCAGTGATGGGTTCTACTACTCCAGCATTAACACCATACTGCAAACCCATCTCTTGATGGTAAAAGTATCAACGTTTCTCTTATTGCTGTAAGACTCCAATGTCATGGCTGAGAGCAACTTATTCCCGCAGGTTTAATGGGATCTGAAGGTTCATTCTGGTTCGTTTGTTTGTTCATTTGTTCGGTTGTTTGTTCGGTCACTGCACGTTCTCTTTGCTATGACAGCAAAGGAAAAGAATCCTCACGGAGACGGGCCGGATCAGGCTTTCACATCACACCAAGCGAGCAAGCTCCTGACGTCAGCACGTCTCTGCTACTCTGCCTTGGCTGTTCTGGCCCCCCGTCTCCTTCACATTGTCTTTACCCAGTCTGAGAGATGGATATTTGAAGGGCCAAACGGCCCACCACGAGATGTCCATAAGCCTCTGCCGCACTTATCAACGAAGAGTAATTAAACACCAGCCAAGATGGCCGAGTCCAGCCAGACATGAAAATCAGACCATTTTTCAGTTGAAGGGAAAGCTGTGATAAGAAATGTTACATTAAAACTAGCGAAATGGAGTGTAAAGGTGTTACAAATACAAAGGGGAACAAGATCGGAGTTTTCATTTTCTAATATCATTATATAAAACACTGTAATTTTAGCCGTGAGTGCTAATGTAATTGAACCGCCAATTAAAGTCTTTCCCCACTTATACAAGGCGTTTATTACTCACAGGAGACACTCTGGGGTCCATTTAACAAGTTGTCTAGTTTTATGAGTATTCTAACTTTTCAGAACTTTTCTTTTTTTTCCTTCTATTTCTGGTTATTTTTTGAAAATGTAACCGCAAAAGGAGTTCCATTCCTTTGTGTTTGGGACAAACCGAAACATCCCTGTTTATCATAGCTGTAGGAAAAATTAGCTCAAATAATTTGTGTCTACACCAATATGTAGGGAAATGAATTATTATTTTTATTATTAATCAATCAGTTAATTAACTAATTATTATGCTTGAATGGTTTATTTCCCCAACAAACAATATTATGGAATTTCCCAATTAGTCAGTTGCTGAAAGATTTAGTACCAGGATATGGATGGAATTCATTAAGTACAATATGACTACTTCACCTGGGTTAGAACATCCGTCCCGTTAACATACTGTAACTCTCACTCGGCATGTAGCAAATCTGCAGAAAAACTCTGGTCATGGCTGTAGGTAGAGTCTTGCGATACTTTAAGACAAATTTGGGACTTTTACTGGTGGTTATGCGCCAGTGAAGTGACTTATGACTCCATCAATCAGATGGAGATTTGAGATACATAAAAGGCATGCATTTATTCCTAACACTACAACTAACACATGACAGACAATACACTTAACATAAAACAGACACAAAATAACAGAATAAAATCAATGAGCAGGATGCAATATGGGAAGGCAGTAACTTAATTTAAATTTAAAATCCTTAAAAGGGAAATATTGTTCTGCACAGAAAGCCCGTGATCTTAAGAGCACGGCACAAGATTATAAAACAGGTGAGCAGGACAAGTTAGATGATCAGATTAATGAAAGTAAGTTATGTAGCTGTGGATGGAGTCTCTGGAAGCCCGTATGGAGGTGATGAGATGGTTGAGAGATGGAGTTCGGTGGGGGGGGGGAGCGGTTCTCTGCGTCTTTCGTCTTTTCTCCCTTCATTGGTGGCGGCTGGTCTACATGTAGGTATCTTCAGTCTTTCGTTTCTGCTCCACCCCTGGAGGAATCCAAAGTGTGAGATTTTAAAGTCCAAAGTCCATGAATACTGATCATTGAGAATTCCACACTTGGACCAATGACTGTGGACATCCGACCGGAGTCCTGGTCTAGAGATGTGTACAGCGGTCTGATGCATTTACGACTGTATACTGAAGATAGAGCTAATCTCGCTTAAAAGCATTTAACTTTAGATACGTCCAATTTTGTGATAATGCATGATCAGATTTGGGATTATGAGAATTTCTCCATCAATATCATACCAAACATGACATTGCAACTTGGAAGTTCACACATTGTACGGTCCACGTTAATTACTTCATAATTTAAATTACATCGTTCATGTTGGTTATTCACATGGGTACATAGCACACGCAGTTATGTTACTCATCACCAGACATTGACACTTCTGACCAGTTTTACAGAACTTCTGTTCTAAATTCCAAACAGCACATCTTAATCCTCAGTTTATGAGTTGCCATTAGTTTCCTAGAGTAACAGTTTAAATTAAACATTTTTTTTAATTACAATTTTGTGGTTAACATGGGACTATTACAATAAGTTGATATCCGTGTTTAACAACACGCATATTGATTCATTCATTCATTGAATGTAAAGAACGGACAAATGCAAGAAATGCCTTACTTATGAGTCCTCAAGAATGTGGGGTGGGGGGGGGGTGTCTCTGAATTAGTTTTAACAAAGAAAGTACTCTCCTGTAACAGATCTTATAAGAGGCAAAGTGATAAATGCGTATGATACATGGTTACATTTCTTTACATGTTTTCCAATTTCTCTAAGGTAGATGTGAGAATATGATTGGACATCTGCACATATATGACTATGTATTTATATGTAATTGTTTACAGCAGGAAGATAGAATAGGCAATAATATGCGATACTTGATGCAAATGCAAAATTATTAAGATCATTTAAAGCAACATACAGACATAACATCTAGATATTTATACTGACAAAAAGGTAAACACTTACAAGACACATACAACAGGCAAATCTCAAAGCAGGTCCTTCTCCCTTCGAGGTACCTTGTGTCAGGAAGGAGGGGGGTGTATGTTGAATTCTTAAAACACCAGCACTCTTTGTTTCACCCTTATCAGTCCCAAAGACTGCATCCCCGCCTAGGCTAGGCCACCAAGGGGGTACCAACCTGCACCAGGCCCAGACCCTTTAAATCTTGGCCCAGGTTGTTATTCCTAGGTTTCAGAATCTCTGAGCAATAAAAGTTGGAATGCTGGTCTTCCTTTGCCCTGTTATCTGAATCGCTGTTTGTGTGTGTGTGTGTGTGTGTGTGTGTGTGTGTGTGTGTGTGTGTGCACACATGTGTGATCCTACACAGCAGAAAATGTCGAAATGGTCACCTGCTCAGATACGCGTGTTGGGCATCTGCAGGTCGATTGTGGGTCACTTCTGGCTTCTCCGCTGTTGGCTCAGGACCAGCCGAGGTGTACCTAGAACAGTTTAAAATGAGTTTTTAATGTTTTCATTTGAGCGCCGAGCGAGAGAGCAAAATGGTCATCATGAGTGACTGTATCGAGGCGGCAACAGGCTGATGGACTGAAAATGAGGAGAGCGACTGCTCGCCACGCAGAGAGGCGGCCCGGTCCTCGGCATCACGCCGAAGGTGACGTCCCTCCTCAAAGGACATTATTTCAGCCATTCCTACTACGGTGGCCATATTGAAGCAACGCTCTTGCTAAAATAAGCAGCCTCCATTTATTATCATGTATACTGCGGGGGGAGCAGTGTCAGGTGGCATTTTCCCTCCCGTGTGACTTCAGGTGGAGCAGGACGATGTCTAAAAACACCATGTTTATTGCTGTGAGTACAGGCCCAGTTTTATGGGATGTACTGCTGGGTGTCTTGCCCCAGCTACAGGCAGGCATATAGCAAGGTGCTTCTTAGGAGAAGGGCACTTCCTGTCATGTGACTCGCTGGAGAACTGTTCTCTCTCAAGTTCTCCCAGCGGTCATTTATTTTTCAGTCCCCCCCCTTCCCTCCCATTTTCAGCCTAAATACAGAAGTACGGAGATCCTTTGATCTCTTTAGCTGGCTAAGCCATTACCTGAGCAAACGGCTCGGACGCCTAATGGAGGCGATTTGGCTCCAAAACAGTCGGCTTTCATTAAGCACCTGAGAACATAGCGTTAACAAATCGAGGGCACTTAGACGCTGCCCTCCAGTGCAGCAAGGTGAATGTGGCGCTGGGCAGGGGCTGTCTTTACCCCAGTGCATGCTGGGATTGGGTTTTTTCCCAGCCCTGTTACCCGCGGCCCTGCCAACTGGCAGAGCGCGGCCTGCAGCCAGGCCTTGGAAGCCTCGCCGTTTCTGTTATCCCCTCCCCCCACCCCCCCGGTGCAATATGCTCCTGGCATTGGCTGAGGATGGGGTAGGGGCAGGGGGCGGGGCTTTGTAATTGCCCCACATTAGCCCCCATGACCCACCCCCCGCTTCCCCCTCCGTGCCCAGCAGCTAACGAGCTTAGCTTTCCGCCTTCTGCCCCCTACGCCCTCACCCCCTGCCACTAAGCTGGTGGAGCAATATGGAATCCATATCTCCCGCTGGAAGCCCATCAGACACCCTGGAGGCCTCTGCGATGCGGCCGCTCTAGTCGCCTCCGGGGTATGTCATGTATGTTAAATTTCGAAACGCTTGAACGTTATTTCGTGACCGTTTTTGGGGCCAGATTTTTTTTCCCTCCTGCTAAAAGTGGCTCCTTTCCTCGTCACGCCGTCCCGCGCTGACACTGACTGGAGGTGGACGTGCTCCCCTCGCTGGCCCCCATCCCTGTGGGCCCCCGCTTCAGTGTGATCCTGCCAGGCCGGCCATCGGCGCTGAGTCAGCCAGCTGGCCCAGGAGGCGGCCGCCGGCACCTCAGGTGCTGCTTAGGTGTGCTGCCGATCGCTGTTCCCCGGGTAACCGTATCTGTGCCTGCATCCTGCGCTCGTCAGCATCGCCACGCTGCGGGAGGGGGGGTAGGGGGAGCATCAAATCGCTCCACATTTTCCCCCTCAAGCACCACCCACCTAAGCATATCGCAGCAGATCTGTCTGCTTCTCCAGTCCTCCTTCCCTACGTTTTCCTGTTTCATAATAAATTAAATAGGAAATAGAAGAAGGACCCCAGCAGTTTGTTGAAGATTAAATCGTTGGACGGTTAAACGCGAATAGCTTTGTCTAGTCTAGGCTGTTACGTATGCATCACAGCCTCAGACCTGTCAAAATACTTTGACTTCTAGCTAATATGTTTTGTCTGAATGAAGAGGCTCTTTCTATTAAAGGACGGAACCGTGGTGTTTTTTAGTCTATGTTGTCCCAGTGCCAGGCTTAAATGGGGGATTGGTAACACAGTACCGGTGTGATGAGTGGCTTCCGGCTGGAGGATCTGCATTCAGCCGCAGTGCTGGGGGCAAGAGGTTAAGAGTGGAAGGGCGCCCTCTAGAGGCCGGGGAAGGAAGGGCAAGGACAACGGTATGTGGGTAAGGGACATGAGAGACAGTGTGCTGCCCACATGGCCTCCATTGCTGTCCCACAATGCACCTATCCATGGCTCCAAGCTCTGCTCTTCTCTCCAGGGGCGATATGGACGTGTAGCACTAACCGCTTGGTGACCCGACGCGCCAAAACCAGACAGAGCCGTGGGACAGGGCCCAGCTGCACGGTGAACCCAGAAAGTTCTGCCGTAGATAGCATCAGCAGCTGCGTGCTCCCGTTTTTGCTGCGTGCCTGGCGTGCGTTAGTCCCGCATCCCACGTGAATGAGTGAGGCTGTTTGACCCCAGTGCTTTGCCGTGAAATATATCCGGAGAAGTTAAGCTCCCCTGGAGAGACAGCATCTCCTTTAAGCCCCGTGATTTAGTATGATAATCGGGCGCGTGGTTAAACTTACCGCCAGAAGGAGTCCGGATGAAGTCCCGAGGTGCTGACTCTTTTTTTTTGGCCGGGGGCTGGCGGGGTTATCGAGGCTGTTTTATCCATCAGCAAAAAAAAGAACCTTAATTGAGCTACATTTCTAAAGACAGGTTGACCTTCATGAAGAGAAAATAGCAGCAAACCCAAAAACTTTTTATTTTGTCATATAAAATCGGCAGAAACCCCTTACTGAGGCATTTTCATTGTATCAATGTTATTGTGCGTTTACAATACAGCGGGGATCGCATGCTGAATTGATTGGTTGTGTGTTTTTTCAGTAACAGGGGACTTTATGATTTGTCATTGGTGCCATTGCCTTGAGCCTCACTGTAACGCCTCGCGGGGTCATTTACAGCAGCGTTTTGGGATCTGGTCCACAATTCAAATGCCGTCCGAAGGGCTGTTGGCTGGAAGCCAGGAGCGGCCCTGTTGTTGTAACTTTGAGCAGGTAACTAACCTGGATTTCTTTATTAAAAATTCCCTGCTGAATGCATGGATAAAAATGATTAGTACACTTCTCCGCAGCCTCCAAATAATGCAAGGCGCACATGTGAGGCAGGGACTCGGCATCGCGAATCCACTCGTCAAATGACCTTCAAGGTTTAATTCAGCTGTGAAGATTCTTAATGGAACAAGTGCCGTGCACATCAACTGAAAAATGTTTTAACAACGGAAAATGTTTCTCTCTCTCTGCCATGAATGGAGCAACAGCCCTGACTCTCTGCAGAGTCGTGTCTCTATTTGTTCCCTTTGACTCCTAACACGTTCGTGTGTGACATTGCAAGTCCCAGCTGACATCAGGTTCCCACACTCACCTGATAATTAACGACGAGAGGCACTGTAATGGCTGTGTATACGTTCACCCGAAAAACTGTTTTAACATCCATCACGGTGCCTGTAGAATCATTTCAATGGTCAGGAGATGGATAATCGAGCAGTTAAAAGCAATCAAAGAACAAAAAGCTCTCAGCAGAACAAGAAAATCATTGTCAGTAAAGACCCGGGCGGGTGAATGAGTTTGCCAGAAATTGGTTGGTTGATTGATTGATTGGTCAATCAATCGATGGAATGGGTTATTGATTAAACATCCAAGTGCAGTTAATGGGCCACTGAATACAACTTGTTCAAAAATGACTACAACAAAAAGAAACTAATCTTCTTCTGTATTCAACATTAATGTTAAAATATGTTATATAAACTGGAGATTTATGTATTATATATTTGCCTCTACAAACTGTAGAGCAATCTGGTGCAGTGGGTGGACCGCCTAAAATGTTGCAGAACCCACCCCCCAAAGTTGAAGTGTTAGCTGTTGAACAGACAGATTAATGGTAGAGAAGGAATTAAATAATGTGAAGTGCTGCTGTGACCCGAAAGGCTCCCATCCAGATGTACTGGCAACGTGAGACCAGCTCAGGGCTTTTATTAACATGCCTGGCATTTGTGTTGCGTGGTTGTGAGAAACACCCCCGACGGAGGCTGAGACAAAAATAACACAGAGAAGCGGTGAAGAGCTCTGCTGAGGGATCTCCTGGGGATCTCCCTGATCGTCCTGATCTCCCTGCATCATCCACCCAGCGCGTCTCTCTGGTGTTGGGTGTTGTTATCTGGTGCGAGGAAAAGAATTCCATGGATTATTACTGATGGACGTGTTCAAGAGGTTGCGTTAACCCTATGATGTCACCATCATAGGCTGCTCTAGTATATAAAAATAATAATGTTTATTTATAAAGCACTTTTCAGACATGGAATGTAGCTCAAAACGCTTCATATCTGAGATTAAAATAAATCCAAGCTGTTGGTTTGATTCAATAAATGAATAAAAGATGTAGCTATGGATTAGGCAGATATTAAGGGCCTGATATATTTGAGAAGTAAGCAGGATGTGGGGGCAGCCTTTAACCTCACCTAGTCCTTCTGTATGGTTCTCAGAGTGATGAAGAGTCTCTCTCGTCTTATCACAGGGGTGGTGTCCTCAGTGCCCCAGTGTTCTCCACCTCTGTCAAGCACCTGCCAACACATCTCTGTCCTCTAGCCTGTCATCTATGCATGTTCTCTGTTGTTGTTTTACCTTCTGGCAATGAATCCGTTCGTCCATTAGCCTGCGACCTATGCTGTGTTTTAACCTCCTGAGTCACACTCCGCCCCTGAGGACGCACCCCAGGGAGCTCGTCGATGCCCCGTTTACGTACTGCCAGAGTCTGCCTAACTGAGAGGGCTTGATCTCTACTATCATACTTGTTTCAAATCTGGAGACTTTACACCAGCAACCTGCTATGACTTATTTGATGATTTGATGGAAAACCAGCCTCCTGAATTTCTGTGTGAGCTGTCTTTCAGATTATTTATGAGCCTTGTTGGGTCTTTGCAGGCTTAATTCTCAACAGCTAAATATATCACGAGTCTGTGTTTAATATCTTACTTATGTTTATGTGTATGGCTTATTATTTTCCATTAAATAGGTCCGTATATGATCAATTGATGCTTATTTTAACTAAGGCAAACTGGGCTTGCGGTCCGTTTTGTTGACTTCCCTACAAGTCGTTCGTCACGGCCGGCAAATGCGAGCGTGTTACAGCGCAGAACAGACGCGGGCACCTGAGGGACTACATGCGGCCATGAGGTGAGCGGCTGAAGGCCACGGAGATTATGCGACTTGTTTGTGTCCACCGGCCCATCTAGCTGCTTCACAAGCGATTAACTTCCGACATCCGGTAATAAAAAGGACTGCGCAGACTCAGCCCAACCCACAGAGCTCTGGGATCGATTTAGGGAGTACGTGGGGTGCAGGGAGGTCTTATTCATTTATGTACTAATTTTTGTACTCAAAAGTGAATCGGATGAGGGAAGACACAGATTGGCGGTTTTTCAAATAAATAAGGAATTTGTTTCCCTGTGTTAAAAATGAATGTATATTTTATTGCAAATCCATGGAATTATTTTTTCCTTTTTCAGGATTTTGTGGCTTTTGTGAGGTAAACACTGATGTTGACAGAAGAGCACAAGACCTTCTGATGGCAAACTTGTGTAACACTTTCACTCCAGTTGTCTGCATCATGTCAAGGTGCCTCCCCCCCCCCATTTCAGACACACGGCTGATCTCTCTCACGTGGTAGAACAGAACCTTCACTTACTACCCATTGTGAACCACTATGTGCGGGCACTTGGTGTTAGCATATTGTTGCTAAAATTAAGGGGAGCTGATCAGATAGGCGGTACCTGCTCTTTCATCCAGGTGGGGGAAGTAAGGGAACGACGGATGGACAGAGGTGAAGATACATTTCGTCATACGATTTCTTAGTATTAGCTACTTTTACCCTAAAGGAGAAGCTGACAGAGGGAGACAGTAGCCAATCGTGGCCTGCAGACAAGCTGCAGTCTGTTAGCCTTAGTGGCACACAGTCATAACCGCTACCTGTTTTAGAGCTGTAAACAGATATCCCGGGAATTAATTCAAGCTCATTGAATTGGGATTTTAATGCTGTTGGCTCTGAGAGGGGGAGGGGTGGAGGCTGGGGGGGGGGTGTGGCAGAATGTATAAATTGCTGTGTTCTGTTTTTTTTTTAGTCCCCGGTAACTTAGGGGAAGTCGACACCGTCACAACCCTGCAGACTCGTCCCACACACTCCAACGAGCCCAAGCTGTTCCACTCCCCCCCCCCCGCCCCCCGTCTGTTTGGTTTTCCTTCTGTCCCCACAGTTTCCTTTTTCAAACTAACTAAATCTGTCCTGCTCTCTACAGAACTATGTTTACACTGAAAAGGACATGGTTTCTTCCGAAATTAGGTCCCGTTCCCCACCTGGTCTCACCTCACATGGTTCCGCTACCAGTGCTAAGACTCATTATATCATTGTAGGTTCCTTGGTGAAATATAAACTCTGCAACATGGCACGCAATCGAATGGTAGACTGAGACCTCCGACTGCAGGTTAACGCTCTGATTCAATAACGATCAGTTGTTTTCTGTGACCACGTGAAATTGCAAAATACTAACATGGTCAACGGACCAGGGCAAATTACACAATGCCAACCCTGAAAATGTGCAAATATGCAAATCATAACTCTGTATTCTACATGTTACTCTAATTATATGTTATTCCTGCGTTGGTGAAATAAATGTCCACCCTGATACTGGTGTAAATTAGTCTTCGATAACCAGTGAACCTTATTACACAGGGTAGAGGTTTTAAACAGTGTCAGACCCCTTATATTTTTCTTGGTTTCACTCTTTCCCTCCATTGTGGGCTGTTTTTCTGTTACATTCAAGCTGTTGTTTTTCACACCCATTAATGTTCCTAATGAAAGTCCCTGCTTGTCCTTCCGCTTCTCTTGTTAGGGCCTGTAGCTGTGATCAGTGGGGAGGAAGACTCCGCGAGTCCTCTTCATCACGTCAACCATGGCATCATCAGCCCATGTTCCCTGGATGCTGCCCCTGATGCTGTTGTCATTGGCATGACCCGGATCCCGGTTATTGAGAACCCACAGTATTTCAGGCACGGACACAACTGCAACAAGCCAGCCACCTGTGAGTGCATCAGATGTTGCCGGCTCTACCTACTTCTACCTGAATAATCAGCTTCTGTCTGCTCTATGAGAATGATCAGCTTCTGTCTGCTCTGGGAGAATGATCAGCTTCTGTCTACTCTATGAGAATTATCAGCTTCTGTCTGCTCTGTGAGAATGATCAGCTTCTGTCTGCTCGGTGAGAATGATCAGCTTCCGTCTGCTTTGAGTGAATGATCAGCTTCTGTCTGCTCTGAGAGAATGATCAGCTTTTGTCTGCTCTGTGAGGATGACCAGCTCCCGTCTGCTCTGTGAGAATGATCAGCTTCCGTCTGCTCGGTGAGAATGATCAGCTTCCGTCTGCTCTGGGTGAATGATCAGCTTCTGTCTGCTCTGAGAGAATGATCAGCTTTTGTCTGCTCTGTGAGGATGACCAGCTCCCGTCTGCTCTGTGAGAATGATCAGCTTCCATCTGCTCGGTGAGAATGATCAGCTTCCATCTGCTCTGGGTGAATGATCAGCTTCCGTCTGCTCTGAGAGAATGATCAGCTTTTGTCTGCTCTATGAGAATGATCAGCTTCCGTCTGCTCTGGGTGAATGATCAGCTTTCGTCTGCTCGGTGAGAATGATCAGCTTCTGTCTGCTTCATACTAATGATCAGCTTCCACCTGTTCTGTGAGAATGAACAGCTTCCATCTGCTCCGTGCGAATGAGCAGCTATTTCTGGATGTTCTCTTAAGTGTCTGCCCTCTCTGATCTTGTGAGACAGCTTTTTTTGCTATGCAAGTTAAGCCTTTGAATAACTCATGAATAAATTTATACATTTAAAAATCTGAGGCTTGTTTTCCTGTATTTAAAATGCCATTTCAAATGCCTCACTGGTTCCTGAATCAGACTCTTATCTGCTTTACGATCTTGACCTTGAATGTCCACCATAACGCAGCCTAGGGCATTCCTCTAACAGACCTTGGCATTTCTACTGCTGAGCCTTGCGTTAGGAATTAAGTGAGTTTAGCTCATTATCTCTTATCCTTCTACTGCTGAAGCTGGGTTTTGATTGATCACCAGCACCCAATGTGTCACTCAAACCCGTTAAACTCTCTGTCTGTTGTTCTGCATAGTGTATTTCCTCAGTACTCTCACTAAGAATTAAAATTTTTCCCCAAATCAAATTAATCTGCCAGCAGAGGATTTGGTTGGTAATTAAATCATGACGAGTCTTTGTTCATTAGTGTCACGCCATCTCTCATTAGAATAGCCTCGTTTACCTGCGGCATGTCGATTTCTCACGGCATTGTACCCCTGTCCAGTTTTTCTGGTGGTAAATTGGGTGCTGCATGATCCAAGGGTTATGTATCGATTTCCGAAACTCTATGTTCGCTTAGCACTGAGACCGCAGTGTGAATCTTATCGCAAAATGCATCTTAGCTGTCTTAACGTCTTTCTCGTTGGAGGAAAGCCTTCCCTGGTAAAACTGTAATATGAAGAGTGTGATTTAATTGTGATCGGGGAGCAGTGATGTGAAATGGAGCGCCGTTTAGGACTGTTTGTCTTTCTGAGGCTCTTGCAGTTGCTGTAGCTTAGTGGGAACCTTGGGTGTGATCCAGCAGCGGTTTTATTACCATCTCAGCGTTTTCTGCCGGAATGAAAATCTAAAAGACAACCCAGCCTATAGCATCATGCCCAGAAGGAGTGCTGCACAGAGGCAGGTTTTGCTGGGATTGAAGTGTGCTCAGCTGGATGTGAGTTCAGAATTCAGTGGGATGGAGGGATGGTCTGACAGCTGCTGAGGCTAACCTCCCCCTCTCCCCCCAAAAACTTTCTGCCAAGTCGGCCACGGAGCAGCGGTGGGGAGTTGGGGAGCACAGGCTGAGGTCAGTCATTCAAGCAGCGGATGCCGTCCCACCTCACCTGGCCCATCGTCTTTGTGGTTACACTTTCCAAGCTTATTTACCGTCTTCAGGCTGAAGACGAGTTCATTCTTGTGTCTCCCATCTGCTATCGGAGAGTCGGAGATCCTGACCTGTGGTGGCCTCGAGGGTGGACTGAAGGGAAGATCCCCTCGACGCAGTTGTGTTTCAGCAGATCCGGAGCTGTCGTCACCGGGAGCATGAGGACAGACACTGGTGGTTCAATGTCACTGTCACCGTGCCAGACGGCCGGGCCTGTCCCTTCAGAACCTGGAGCCGATAAGAGATGGCAGTCCCAGATCTGTGACAGTGGTGCCCGGGAGGGGCAGGGGGTGGTATACAAGCCAAGATATTTCAGCAGATGATGCTGATCTCGCACCAAAAGAGGGCCTGTGCTTGCCAATGTGATACACACAGAGGCTACACTTCACATCAGGCCCAATGGTACCAGACCTCGCTGGAACCAGGTACGGCATGACGCGACATCATCAGTTTATCTCTGTGGCTTGGGTCACCTCCAGCATTTGATGGTGTCAAGACGGTAGGCCGAAGCTTTGATCGTCCATAGCCAGCTACTGCATTATCAAAGACTGGGGGGATGCTTTCTGGCTGACCCCAGTCACAGTGGGTCCGGGAGCAGACAATCTCTCCTGGACATCTGCCTTATGCAGAAGTTTCCTGACTGTTTACCGGCGAAGCTCAGCTGTCCAGTAGAAGCTTCCACTCTCTGTGCCAGCGGGGTCAAAGTCTTGCGCGCTTCCTTATGGCAACTTGACGGTCTGCTTGTTCCTCAAAGCCCCCATGTTACGGACCAGACCCTGGTCCTGTGTCGGGTGGATCTTCTCAGTCTCTCATTGTCCTTTCTCACTGTTTCAGGCAGTGTAAGAAGCAGCTGCTCCTGCCTCAGGTCCTCGGACTCTGTCCATACATGCATGGCTGCTCTCCCAGTCAAAGCCAAATTCACAAGTGTTACTCAAGGCTCAAGATCTCACCCCCTGCACCCACTCTCTTTATTGTCGGGGTCAAGGAACCCCCCATCCATAAAAGCGTCTGTTCTACACCATCCTTCCCCAGCATTTGTCAGAACCAAATGGCCTCTGCTGTCCCCAGACTTGATGTCCCTCCTTTCAGCATGAAAGTTCCTCCTGACTGCATGTCTCAGAACCAGCTCCATCTTCTGATGTGCGAGGTTAATATAGATGATGTAACTCTGGGTTTCTCTTCTTATTCCACGAGAGTAACATATATAGCACAGCTATAAGTACCTCTGGCTGGAGAAGTGAGTTCTCTATTCCATCAAGACACGTTTTTTATCTCTCTGGTGAAAGTTAAATAAACAAACAATAAAAATGAAACCATAACTGTAGCAAAGAAATCACTACTCATATATATATTCCCACAGATAAACCCTGAAGGCTAAAAATCTGACTGAAGAGTGAGAGTCTGTTGTTTAAAGAATTGTAGCACTAGTCAGTATTTCAGATTTCACAGACGCTTGTCCAAAGAGGCATTTAGAGTCAGAGAGCAGGGTAAGCCAAGGTCCCTGCAGCGGTTGGGGTTAAGGACTTTGCTCAGGATCACCATGACGATCCTGGGATTTGAATCTGTGAGAAACCAGTTAGTAATAAAACCAGTCAATGTGGGGAAAGTGAGCAACATTTAGCAGTGTTAAGCATGTGAGCGTACTTGTTTATTCTGGGTGGGATTTGTATCTTTGTGGTCTTGACAGGAACCAGCAAGTAAATGACAGAGACCTCTTAATGTTCACAAGTGTGTTCCAGGAAGTTCAGATGGGCTGGACGTGAGTTTGGTGTGGGATGGAATCTGCTGCAGGCCTTACTGAGGCTAAGTGACTGGCCATCTTTGGGTCTCCCCTCTCCCTCTTACATCAGGCGCTGCGAAGAACTTACTGACACCCACCTCATGCCTCGCAATTCCCCACACCCCATTTTAATGGACATATAATGATCCTCTATTTGTCATTTGCACAAATATGAGTACAGGTACATTGGAATGCTTCTATCCCATTTTGCAGTATGTGAGACACACAGAAGGGTGAGAGCAAGCTCGGGGGGGTCACAGCGCGGCATCCCTGGAGCTGGGGGTTAAGGGCCTTGCTCAAGTACCCACGGAGGCCGAGACTGAAACCGGTCGAGCTTCCAAGCAAAGGCATAGGGGCTGAGCCACACAATGCCCCGTTGCATGGGTGTCATGTTCACTGTGAGAATAATCAGCATAATAGTCGATTCTCAACGAATAGAAGAGAGTTTTCTCACTCCCTCGAGTACATTGACTCCCTTCATAGACACTAGCCCGACAGGAAGAGAACACCTGTGCTCATTTGAAAATATATACTTTAAAAAATAGTTTCTTTTGCATATCTGCTATTAGCTGCTTGATTTTGGCTCTCTTGAAGAGTGTTGATTGATTGATTATTGGTGATCAGAAAGTTAGATTTTGTCCCGGTATTCAACCAACCCACCAGCACTGGTTGATTTGCAATAGACAAAACGATGGCTGAAGCTCCCTGGGAGGCCATACAGCTAACGGTGAGGACAGGTACCAGGGCAAGGGCGGTGTAAGGAGTGTGAGGGCACCCCCTGTTGGGAGATGTTGGAACTGCATTCTTTCTTCAACCACAGGGAAAATGTTGCGCTCAGCTGACTCACAATTATTACCCAGCCCAAAACTAACCTCAGGGAGCTCTCTGTCCGAGGAGGGTTCAGCAGACGTCTGCATAATGCAATCATTTGGAGAGTGAGATCATTTGAAACTTGGCATGAACACGGTACGCACGCTTCATAACCGCCCCATTGCCCCGTTCACGGTTCTTTGTATTTAATGATGTACATATTTCTGTTCTGGCAGAATTGTTTCTGAAAGGTACTTATTGTACCTCAGGTACAGTAAAATCTACCTGTAATGAAAAACATGATTAGACACCAGGCTGCTTTAAAAGAGTTTATTTTGGGGTGTGTGTGTGTGTGTGTGGGGGGGGGGGGGGGGGCTTTTTTTATGGGAACCGAGAGGAAAAGGCCAGGTTACTGAAGTTTCCCCATAATGGAGGGAGTTTTCCCCTGTT
>JAAGVU020000008.1:5169340-5197171 GCA_011763525.2 Mormyrus iriodes | reverse complement strand
CAAGCAAAAAACACCAAGCAGAAATACCTGGTAGTTGAAAATACCTGTCTTTGTAAAGAGAGAAAAATAATGCAGGTCGTCATCGACTTACGACCGCGATCGGTTCCGACTGACCGGTCGCAAGTTGGTCCTATGTACAGTATACTGTATAATAAAATGATATCATCTTTAAGTCATATTGTTTGGTGCTTTTAACCTCCTTATGACAATTTTCTTAGTTCATTATATAGTTATAACTTTTTTATCACCATTTAAGCAGCTAAGATCAAAACAGATACGAATGTATACTTACTGTGACCGCATTATTATTATTATTATCATTGTACTATTGTACTACTATTATTATGACTATTTATCATCATCACCATAAAGACACACCCTCACGTTGCTCCGTACAGCCTTTGCAAGTAAGCATGTTCCTATGTTTTGTATCTATGACATGTCCCTTAACAAAAGGCATACAGAATAAAAGTTACTTTAGAAATCTATGCACCTTGTCGCTTAACAGAATACACTGGTTTTAATTGTGGTGATGTACAATGAAAACTGTGATTGGTCAAAGAAGTAAAACACAAATCCCTCCCTTGTTGACCCAGGGACACGTCAAACATGTCATGCATGTGCTCTTCATCTCGCGGGCCCTGCTGGGGAAACGTACTGTCGTGCTGGGGAGGGGCCCTCTGACTGTGCCTTGTCCCGCTCAGATCCCACGGGCCCGACGCCATGATCCTGGTGGACGGACAGCCTCTGCAGACCAGCGGGGAACTCAGTCTGTCACAGATGCTTCACATCGCCACTCAGATCGCTGCCGGCATGGTCTACCTGGCCTCCCAGCACTTTGTGCACCGTGACCTGGCCACCCGCAACTGCCTGGTGGGCAACGGCCTGCTGGTGAAGATCGGCGACTTCGGCATGTCGAGGGACATCTACAGCACCGACTACTACCGGGTGAGCGCGCCTCCCGCTGGCAGCTAGACAGACTGCGGGTGCCTCTGCCCATTTTTAATGTGCTTAATTGTCTTTGTGTTTACCTAAAACGCAGTCAATTCTACAGCGGCATTTGCAGTCTTCGGAGTATTTAAAAAGTAAACAAAACCTTATTATGTTTACATTAGCAAATTAATTGGAAAACACCTAATTGCATCCTAATTTCCCCTCTGGGATAAATAAAGTCTGTCTGTCTGTCTTTCTATTAATATTTTGATTTATTGCAGTGTATAAAGAACACACAGGTACATAACTGCCTAGATTGTATGATATTGAACAGGAATAGTGCCCTTCATTTTCTCATATACGTTAAAAGAGGAACGGGCATTTTGAGGAACGTGGTCAGATTGGTTGTTGGTCACTGGCACTTACTTAATATCCGAGTGATTAAAATGATCCTTCTTTAAAATGACACACAGCCTGTAAAAATATCAGCCAGGAACCGTGTTTAATCTGCGCTAAACGTCCTTTCTATTCTGCCAGCTCCGGGGGGCTTGTCAAATGTGACGCGTGTGTGTGCTTGGAGATGGCGGTAATACGAAGGCAGCTTAGGGTACGAGGCTGGGGCAAACCCTGGATGGGATGCCAGACCATTGCTGGGCACACACATGCACACAATCTCTCTCTCACACACACACACACACACACACACACTATGGGCAAAGAGAAGACTACAGCACTTCACTCAGAAATGAAATAGCGTGCCCCTTCAAGGGCCTGAATTTATCTATGTAATTTTCACTTCAGTTTTGGCATCTGTGTAGTAACCCACTATTTGGGGAGGTAATGCAAAAATGTTTATAATTCCCAAAACGCGAACGTGGAGATGGTTTTATGTATTCCACTCGGTGCATTTCCCGAAAGTGGCGCGGTCGATGGATTGATAGATCCCTGCCTGAATTTGCGATGCTTTGAGCAGAAGCAGGAATCCAAGGTGCTGACTGACGCTGGATGCCTTAAGCTACTGAGCATCTCGGCTGCTTCTGTGGCTTCAGTGCTTTTGTCAGATCAGCACAGACCTTCAGGGGCTCGCGTGAGCTTTGGAGGAGGTGCAGCTCAGCATTCCTCTCCTGCTGCCTGGCTGCCGGGGGTGGGAGGGGGGAAGGAGGTGCGAGGCCCATGCCTCAGGGTGCAGCTGTACCTCATTCTGCCACATGGCTTCACATCCAGACATGGTGGGTATCTGAGCCTGGTGCTTACGGGAACCCCGAGCAGACAAGGTTCTTGTGATCTAGGAGACCTCCATGATGTATATTGTCCTTTGGGGGGCTTGGGGGGGAGGGCCAGAGAGGCACAGACAGTGGAAGCGTTCCCTGGCAGCTGGTGTCACACCAATAATGACAGCACATTGACTCCCTGCCACTAAACCGCTCGTCACGCGCCCATGCATGTGGGCCGAAACAGCACCGCACCGGGGTGGCACTTTCCGAGCCCTCGCTGACTTCCACTCCATTCTGAAAAGTGCTGCTCGTGCTCTGAACCCCGCTGACCTATTTAAGTCCCCCGCAGCTTCTTGCTGGCGTCCCGCTACTTCTGCGGCACCTGAGGGGTGGACGGGGCCAGCCTCAGCAGTTTCAATGTGATGCCAAGAGCGTTCCTTAAAGTCGGCACTTTTCTGCAGTTTTCTGACCACGTTGTGGATTCTCGAGGGTAAGCGTCCACACGTTGTCCGTAACTGCTTATCCAGTCCGGGGTCACAGTGATGCCGCAGGCTGTCCTGCGAGCCCAGGCCGTCAGGCTGGGGACACCCAAGACAGGATGCCAGTCTGTCACTAAACCCACACTAAGAAACCATGGTTGTTTCTAAATATGCGTACTGGACCGTACTTGTGTTCATGTGTACCTGTTTTACGTCATCTTCCATTGCCAAAGCCCAGTTCCAATATTCAAGAACAGAAGTATAGAGGACAGTAAAAATCCCTGGATGTCGCTCTTGCCTCGTTGCAGCATCGGTTGCATTCTCGCCAAACAAGACCAATCCCATGATTCATTGCGCACCATGTTCATACTTGAGAGGCAAGTTAGTAAGACCGGTCTTTGTGTTCTTGGTGTTGAGAAACAACCCAACTTATTATTAACAATTTAGAGGCACCAATTCACCTAAACCGCACGTCTCTGGAAAATCAAAATATCTGGAGGGCTGAATCATCGGGTGAACATGCAGAATTTAGGACAGGAATCAAACTTCCAGCCCTGGAGGGGTGAGGCTACACCACTACCCCCTCCGTTTATGTCAAGTGTTATAAATCTTATGTACAACACATAAGTATGAAATGTCCAAAAATTCCTGCTATAGAAAAAACTCTTTGTACTTTAGATGTAAGCAGTCAGAGAGGGCAGCAGCGCTTATTGTCAGTTCTTCATTGTGATTATTGAGGTTGAAACATTGATTTGAGATCCTGTAGGAGCATACAAGATGTCAGGTCCTTGCTAGATGAGTACTGGTATTTTGTGCATCCTGATGCTGTTATAGAAGGCAAAGTGAAGGGGAGCAAATTCTTACTATACAGCAGTAAAACATCCTAAGGCAACGATAGGACAACAGATGTGCACAATCAATATGGCTGCCAGTCATAATGCTGAGTGTCCATCTGCACTTTTTACACATATATTTGAGCTACAAAACAATGTGATCTCACCTTTTGTAACCAAGAACTTTGGATCTTGGGAAGTTAGGGGGCCATAACTCCTGGAATTTAGCAAACCTAGTAACGCATCCATGCTGGGTAATTCTTAGCTGAATATCATAAATATCATCTCAAATGTCCACCAGCGTTGCTCTTGTTTTCCGTGTGGAAGAAAAACAGATTTTGGAAGGGCGATCTGAAGCCCAGATTATAAAAAATGTCTGAAGTGTATGAAAAGCCACGTTGACTCGGAAACTGAGCGATGTCACTTTGAAACCGAGAGCAGATTCTCGCTGGCTCGCCGGGCCCGACCCATCGTCGGCACCGTGGAGACGGCCTCCAGATAAACGGTCGAGTTGGCTCGCCATACGTCATGCCTTTAACGGCGCATTAATGCGCCGGCTCCCGCCGGTTTATCTATACACACCGTTTACGGCATACCGTATTTCAGCATTATGGCAACTCATAGAAAGTGTCCGTAAAACACACAGTTTGGAATGAAGCAGCAGGACGCTTAGCCCTGGCTCGTGTAACTCCGTTTATGCGGTCACAGAGCTCATCGTCTCATTCTGGGATACATTTCCCAAAAGTTCCCATTAGCAACTTGCATAGCTGGAACCGTTCTGTTAAGAGTTAGCAGCTATGCTTTTGGGAAACCAGGGCTGCCAGCTCTCACGCATCTGGCATGACACTCACGCTTTCAGACTCTCATGCAAGAAATCTTACAGCAAATCTATATTATTCCATTATAAACCTAAAATTAGCTGCATCAAAAGCGCTGGGGTACTTTGCAAACTCTACAGACTATTAACAAGGTAATAAAAATGTTACATACATGTAACTGCGTGTGCATGTGTTTGCAGACTTGTCTCGAATTGAAAATCTCACTCCAGCCAGCTGACCAGAGTAGGCAACCCTGGGTAGCACACAAACATATCAAGGATGCATCTACATGTTGGACCCTAAGCTACACGCTGAGGTTGGAGCCTGTTCCATACACGGTGTGCAGCTTAGGTGTGCAGCTTTAGAGGGAAAGTGCTACCCGGTCAGGCAGATGCTCTGTGCCATGTCACGGCGTTAATCGCTGCATAAAGATGCTTTGGGGGGAAAATGGATGTGGGAAGTTCATGTAGAAGGTGGAGGCAGCGAGGAGCGACAGAACTGCCCAGACCTGCTGAGCCCCGTGCTGCGGGCGTAAGCAAGATACGTTGCTCAGAGAAGATAGCGGGGCCCGGTAACGCCGCACACCCCTGCTGTGACTGCGCCTTGCTTTATCCCGTGATCCCTGGCGTTCCGCGCTCAAAAGGTGTACCTGCGCTCCCACAGAAGCAAATGGCCCATTAACCCCCGAGAACGCCACCGTGGTAGATTGCTGCCCAGTGGCGCTGTGACAAATGGGCCCTTTTTAAAGTGCGCTCTGCCAGGTGCGACAATTAATAAAACCGCCGGCACTCCCTTCATTTGTTTACAGTGAGCCGTGTGCGGATGCCACAACGTCTAATGCGTACTGAGGACCTTGATGAGGAATCGATTTTCTGGATGTATTTTTGAAGTGCTTTTAATCATCTGAAATGCAGTTATGCTACACGCTTGTACCTATGCCCTCATTTTAAAGGTGGGAACTTTTTGCTGAATCACGCTCCAAATGCACTCTTTTGGAGTGTCTTATGTGTGCAATTCTGTCTGGCCTCATCTGTGTCCACTTGTTTTCCTTAGAGGGCACATCTCAACACCATGTGTAATCTCCTGCTGGAATGGTGACCCCATTGACTTGATTAAAGTTATGTTTGATCCTGTATCTGTTACACACGTGTGGGGCCAGGGGCCTACACCCCCCTTTCCCCCCCCCCCATCAGAGAGCCAGGGACTCTCCTGCCTTCTCTTGACGAATGAGTCTCAGCTTTTTACAGGACTATTTGTCTCAGACCACATTTACAGCACGTCATCTGTCTCCTGGACATGGGACTAGCGTATCTGACAGACTAACGGCACAAAGGCTGCTAGTTTCACACTCCTTTCTGATTACTACGTTCCTCACGTTTACGGTGTTATTTTACAGAATCACACTCTGTTCCCCCCTGAATTTCACTTTCATATTCCCCTCACACATGCAAAATATTTCATGCTAAAAATACTGAAAGACACTTTTGTAAACACGTTTTATGTGGCAGCAGTACAGGACAGATAGAATGTGCAAGGAGTTCCAATGAAGTGAGTTATTTATAATTTTACATTTGCTGGATCTTTGTTAATCCGCACATTAATTACTGTATGCCCAAAGCAGCCAGTGGGAAGACTGTTCCCGTTTGCGATGGTTTCACAAACAGCGCTATTCATGCGAGAGAGAGACAGATAGTGTCTGCTGGCAGGCGAGTGACCACTCTATCTCTTACTCAATATCTAGCTGCGGGTGGCTATTAGAATGGTCCGTTTAAGTTGCTGCACAGTTTGAAGATTGTCGATTGTTCCAAGACTCGGTCCTGAATTTCCTCTCCATTTTAAATCCTCAATCGAAGGCTCTTCAGTGCCTTAATTGATTCCCTCTGTCTGGGTATGTTGTGCGTGTTATGTGTGTGTGTGTGTGTGTGTGGGGGGGGGGGCAGTTTTTCATTTTCTGGGTTCCTGTAGAACTAGTTTTGGAATTCCTTATGCCTGGCTTTTAGCGCAGGCAAGTGCAGCGGCCCACTAGATAAGGGTCCTGCCGTAAACACCAAGCCATAGACATAAGTAACCCCATGATGGCGTTTTGATGATGTTGTGCCAGCGTATATCGGAAGTGATTTAGTGGTATATGAGTTTCCAGCAGCTAAGAAGAGAAACCAGAGAAGTAACAGAGATTGCTAATCTTTGTAGAACAAGTGAGAGACTAAAATAGGGCCCTGTCATGTTTAGGCGTGTTTCACCTCATTGGCGCGACGTGCATCGCATTACACACTAACACATGCTGTTTTTTTATTTATGTATTTATTTTCTCTCGGGGATAGGGGGAGACCATTGCATTAGGATTTATCTTTGTAATGCTGATTCCTCCCAGAGGCATTAATGAATTCCTATCCTATCTTATTTATAACAATGGATGATGGTTTACTGTAGCTCTGATTAAGTGTGTTCCTCAAGGATCCTCTGCTGAGACCTTTAATGTAAGCCCTCCAGTGACACATCCTTAAGCACTTTTCCCCCTGCTGGTGTGCCAATCGCCGTGTTTTTTGCTCAGGTGGGCGGACATACCATGCTGCCCGTTCGCTGGATGCCCCCGGAGAGCATCATGTACAGGAAGTTCACCACGGAGAGCGACGTCTGGAGTTTCGGGGTCATCCTCTGGGAGATCTTCACCTACGGGAAGCAGCCGTGGTTTCAGCTGTCCAACAACGAGGTGAGCCGGGAGTCGCCGTGTCGCGGGAGTCGCCATGTCGCGGGAGTCGCCGTGTCGCGGGATACCCGCGATGGGGGGTGTTTGGATTTCCCAGCTGCACATTCAGTTTTTTGGGGTTTTTGCATCTCTAATCATCGAAAAGAATCTTGTGTGTAAGCAGAGGTGGATAGTTCGGGTCCAGAAAGTAAAAATCCAGAACGAGATTTTGTTTCAACCAACCTGTTGAGTACTCTGTGACTGTGACTCTTTATAATCAACTGGTTGGTTGAAACAAAATCTTGGTCTGGATTTTTGCTTTCTGGACCTGAACTATCTAACCTCTGTGTGTAAGACTGCTAATGTGAGGTGGTACTGTAAACATGATATATATGTTAGTCAAAGAGGCTAATGTGCTATTGTTAGCTAGCCATGAGTCACTTCCAGCTCCACTGCCCAAGAGCTCATATCAGACTTGTAGAGTACCTATGTGTTTTATCATGACTAAAAAATAAGCTCTGTAAATGCTGTCACTTTTTTCCTGGAAGCTCCATCCACTTCAGATTCCCTTTGCTGACAACTTTTTGCCACGAACTGTGGCAGATGGAGCTTAAATTTCCACTTCGTCTGGTCTGCTTTGAACCAGAAACGTGAACCCATATCCATTGTTCTTTCAAAACGTTATATTGAGGTTTTATCACACCAGGGAAAAACAGCACTGAGGGAAAAAAAAAAGTTTACAATGAATTAATTGCATTCAGCCGGAATATACCGGAATGCAGTGTCCTCTGAACGTGATCTTATTTCCAGGTTTCATTGGATTTGCGGACATCTTGCATCTGCAGGCTTGTCGGTGTGTCCGTCTGGTGTCATTTTTCAGGTGGCTTGGGTGGACCTGAGCGAGGCAGATGAGCAGCTCGTTAGAGAGAATTCATCTGCTGTGATGAATTAAGGCTCCTGTTCCCCACGTGCTGCTTGAATTTGATTTCCATAGTGACTTCCTCTGCGTGTCGGCCCGCTTTCCGAAATCTGTCTCTCTTTGAAGCTGGAGTCACAAAACTCACCCTGAAGAAGCGCCAGAGTTTAGCAGGGAGGCGCATTGAAAGACAGCAGCCTGCCACTCCTCTGAATATTTCAGAACTCATCATGTCTGTTCTATTGCTTGACAGGCAGTACTTAAAGATGGAGGATTGTTCCTTCCGATATATTATTGGATCGACCTTTTCTTGGTGTTTGAATGACAACAGCACGTACTTTTCCATGGTCGTGAGAATGTCTTTGGTTGGCTAGCAGAAAAACGTGACACAGATTTGGCAGTGAGGAACAGGTTTATTTCCAGTATTTTTCCTGTTTGGGATTTGGATGGGGAGGAGTCAGAACTGAGCTGACGCAACATAAACGGAGTGAGAACTGGGCTCATGGAGAGAAGAGAGAGTTGTGTCAAGGCTGAGCACAAGGACGGGATTCAAACTGTTATCTGGGTTACTGGGCAAATGGTACATACCAGTTTGAACATGGCAGTGACTGGGGGAGAGGTGAAAATAACCAGTACAGATAACCACAGTTACCTAGCCACCCCTCTCAAATAACTCAAGAGTCTTTTGACAGACTGGCGGTGTCTCAGGTTTGGCACGGAGCCCTCGGTTTCTGGACGATTAACCCTCTATCTTCTTGAGCCCATAGAGAGCCTCTGTTGATCAGAAGCCGGGCTGTCCATGTCCAAGGCCCACAGACTCTCGGAGATGATCACTACTGCTTCACCGCACGACATTAGCAAAGTCGCAGTCACATGTTATCACCATGGAAACCCGGCAGAACCCTTTACACTAAAGCTTCCTGGGCATTCAACCACTTTCTTTAATTTTTTATTCTCCTCATCACATCTCTACGACGTTCCACCCACAGTCCATTATAACCACAGCACACATTAGTACATTATTTATAATATACATATGACATTTAGAGGTATTGTGAAACCATTTAAAATACCAGAAAATAAATGTTTATAAATGGTAACTGGATTGTAAAAGTAATGGGTTTCCATTAAGTATGACCATTCAGAATTTATGATGGGATTCCAATAAAAAGTAATGTAAATGTTTAGCCAGGAGCTGCCCTTTGCATGACTGAATCCCATTGGGTGATGTAACTGCCACTCAGCCAGTCTTGCCCCTGATTGGCTCCCGCAGCAGCGTCTCTGTGACAGTATGCTGCAGTAAATCAAGCAGGCTTCCAGTCCAGGGAATTGCCAGGGAATTTGGAGAGATCAAAAATGTGGACCGTCTGGGGGTCCGTGAGGATTGGATTAAGAAACACTATGCTAATGCCTTCAAATGTTAGGCTGTTATTCTGAAATGGGGTTTGCTCCATTCTGCTCCTGACTGACCTCTCTATACATATTTCTCTTTCAGCCAAAACTCTTGTTCATCCAGCCTACAGAATTCCTGTCCTTATGTTGCATGAAATTATGGGGATAACCCAGAAATCTATGAACTACATGATGGACAAGTAAAAATATGTCCGTGTCCTTGATTTCAGTGAGAGTTTATTCAAATGAGCATGCTCACTCATTCGTTTACTAATTGTACAGGAATTGCTCAGGGACTCTGAACTATTAAATAATTAATTCATCGATCGAATAATTTAATATAAAGCCGTGTTGCTTATTCAAAAGGGCACAGCTAAGCTAGTCAGAAGTAAAAGGTATGTTTTGCGGATGGAAGCTGGCCTTAGATGCTCGACGGATGTGAATGCACCAATTAAGAAGTAGCATTCCATTGTAAGACATGTTTATATGTGTTTATATAGGCGATATATTACAGGTATGTGTACTTTGGATGCTTTTAGCCAGTATATTCAGAAAAAGAGTCATGGATGAAGTGACCGTGCAGCTGAACGCAAACTACATTTCTGTTTCATTTCATTCCCTCACATCAGACACGCTCTCAGTGGCCTGTCTCTGTTTCCAGCAGAAGCGAAAAAAAAATCGACCATATAAATGAAAGTCAAATCAGTCACACATGCCAAGACACGTCCCAGAAAGCCATTCCCGGCCAAATCATTTTGTGAACACGGCACGGATTTGTGTGGGAGTACGGATGTAAGGGGAATGGCTTGTCTTGCCCTCGTCAGGGTTCCTAAGTTTCATAAATCACCTCTGATTTTTACATGGGCTCCTGGGTTCCTCTGTACTGTCCGCTGTAGAACGTCTCTTGCGTTAAAAAAAAAAAAAAAAAAAGATTATAATTCATTCGTTATCTGCCAGTGAGCGACTCATTTTCTGTCTGAAATGTCTGTGTTTTGTTGCATCATTTCAGCTAAACGACTTCAGCTGAAAATGGCATGCACATGGTCTGTGCCGTCCTGCCAGTGGGATTGGATAAAAACAGAAAGGGAACCCATTTAAATGCCTTTTCCTCTCTATAATTGCCCCTGGCCGGCCCCAGAGCTGCGTGCATGCCACTATCTGCAGTTTATTGTAATGTCAGGCTGCATTTATTTTATTTTTTTTTATCTCAAACGGACCTTAGGAGTGAGTATGCTGATGCCGACTCCTCCATGTCGCTCGGAGGACCCTGGACTTTGGAAAATAAGCTCCCTGTCCGCGGCGCGCGCCGTATAAAGGAGCAGATAAGAGAGCAGATACTAGAGACCTTATCGGAGCTGACTGCTGCCTGCTCTTTGCTGTCACTCAGGCCCGTCGGCTGTTTATTTTTGCTTCTGAGAAAGAGTCGGCTTTGAGGGGGTTGCGATGCTGCAGTCTGATGCGTGCCCTGCATTTTGCAGGAAAATATTCGTGACAAGATTCAATTGTATTGAGGAATAAAAAAACGTTTTTCTCTTTGTCACCAGCTTGTCAAATTTATGCCAGAAATATTTAAGGTCTTTACAGTCATAGGATGATAAGTTGTATGGGGTGGTCATGCATCTGTAGGGCCTGGTGAGAGTTTTATGTTCACGTTCTGTGTTGACGTGCACGATCGACTTGGGTCACATGCCAGCGGCTGTTGACCTTTAGCTGTTGACCTTTCGCATTGACCTTTGGCTCTCGATTCTCCCCAGGTCATAGAGTGCATCACGCAAGGCCGGGTCCTGGAAAGACCACGCATTTGCCCTAAGGAGGTCTATGACATCATGCTGGGCTGCTGGCAGAGGGAGCCACACCAGCGGCTGAGCATCAAAGACATCCAGAAGATCCTCTACGCCTTGGGGAAAACCGCACCGGTCTACCTTGACATCCTCGGCTAGCGGCGGCCACCCCAGACTTGTCCTGTCCTCTTCTGCCGGACAGACGAACACGACCCAGGAAAAAAAAAAAAAAAACCAAACAACACGTTCCACTGTTCCACTGTCAGACACCTTGGGGATGGGGAGGACCTAAGTGCCTGCTATGCCTTTCGATACACTGGATTTAAATCTTTAAAAAAAAGCACTTTTCCATTTCGTTTGCTATAAAATGTACAGAGATGCACTGTATGATGCAAAAAGTCTTTGTCTTTTGTTAAAAACCTCTTTAAAAAGGGAGCGAAGATCCCAGAGCAAAAGAGGCTTTCAGTAATTTTTAGACTCTTGATTTCTTATATATTTTTTTGAAGGTGGGGATCTGTGTCACGTTTGTTGATGGAGAAACACGTTTTTTGGAAGGCGATGGTTTCCTGTTGCCACTTAGGCCAGTGAGACGTGGACTCACAGAAGAAAACCTTACTGTTACTTTGCTGGACCAGATCTTATCTGAGATTCTGGAGGGATTTCTGCAGAGTGAAGGCACCCTATGAAAGGACCACCGACCGAAACAAACAAGATAATTTAATAATTGAATGTACATAATGTAAATTTTCATAAGTGTCCAAAAAATTCTGTTAACTTATTTTTGTTTTCTGCTTAGTGCTTTTGTTCTTTGGTGTGCCGTTTTGGTGAGTTAATTCTATAAATGTTTTCAGAATACTCTATATTTTGTTTTTCCTTTGGACAATGTCATAGAATGTATGTTGTATTTATTTTAGTGACGAGTCCTAATTTTATTTTATTTTTTTCGCACAGTTGTTTTGAGGATTTACAACCAGACCTGTGTCAGGCCCTGAGGCGAAGACCCGTGAGAATCTGCGATCAGAATTTAGCGGATGTGAGAGATTTAGCGATTCAGGTTTTCTTAATCTGTGTTGAGTAATCAGTAGGTATGGTTCACACTCTGATGCTTGTTGGTGATGTTGTTCTCCTGTCTACACAGGTTTGTGTCTTTCAGGACGTCCTTCACGTCGCTCAGAGTCATAATACATAATAACATTATTAATATTTTATTTACAATCAGAAATCAGCGATGGATAATGGAAATCTGTGGTCATTTCCCAATTTTCTTCACATTGTAAAAATGGTAAATGGACAGGATGGCTGAGGTTTGCCTGTGTAAATAGTTTTTGATGCAAATTAATACCTATGGACACAAATTTCACGCGAGTTTGAGTCTCGCAGGACACGGATGCGACATCTGACACAGGTGGCAATTTATTTACTGCCATTTATTTCATTCTTCATTCCTGCGCAGCGTGAGCTTGGCACATTGATTCAGGTTTGGGTAAAAGTACCTTTATCTTTTCATGTTCGCCTGTGTTTTATATTTTGGGCAAACAGTATCGTGTATCGCTCATGGCCTTTCGATGACGAAGCGTTGCGATACTAAGGAAAGGTCGCGTTAATTGATGCTGTATCATGACGACAAATTCCACAGCATTGTGTTGAAGTGTTCTTTTTAGTTTTGCTGGCATATTAAATAAATAAAATTACATTTAAATTTAAATTGGGGTTCAGTGACATTCCAATGGTACCCCCCCGCCACACACACACCTTGTAAGACAGAATTATGCAAATTTAGTCCAGAGTGACTTTCAAACATCATGAATGAAACCACAAGGTTATATCCAGGTTATGTTCATCAAACTCATTAGCCCTTTAAAACTCTCAAAATAGGAGTAATGTGTCCGTTAATATAACGTCCAAAAAAAACAGCCAGTTCATTAACTTTTCTTATGTTCATTAGGGCGAAAAAAATCATCTTTGTCAATCAGACTTGACCTTTTCCTCCAAACAGCACCAGGATGCCAGCAGTTGGTTTCCGTCTCTTTCTGTTTTATGCTTCACTCTCTAAATCCACCGAAATCCTCCCATTTTCTGGTTGCTTGGAAACACTGCAGTGATCGCTTGATTACCTGATTTCCTGTTCACCTGACTGCTCACCTGGCTGTCTGCATTGCTGGTCACTTGATTGTGACCCTCGTTTAACCCCAATGTTTACACACCTGTTCTCCAGGCTGCTAATCTAGCTGTTCACTTGGTCGTTTACCTGTTTGCCTCACTGTTTATTTGGTTTACCTCGTCCACTTGAATTTGTCGGTTGCACCTAAAATGCACCCAGACTGTAAACGACCTGCTTTAGCCAAACTGACGCCTCAGCACGCTTCAGCTAAAAGGCGGTGTTAAAGGGGATGCTGTCGACTTTCATAGCAGCGGACGCGTGATTCGGTGACGAGCTGTGTGCTGGCTCTGTGGAGAACGGCAACATGGTTCCAGCTTCATTGTGGGTGTTTTTTGCTTTGGGAAGAACAACGACGGAAGTTTTGTCCTGTAGGGCGTGCTGACACAAATGACCGGTCCAGCCACCTGTGCTGTGAGGTTTGGATGTTCACAGAGGGGATTATCTGGGTCCTTGGGCATATTACTGGACTCCCTGCAGTCCATCTTCCCAGCATTAGATTACACTTCCTCCCGGAACTCCAACTCCCTCCGAGCACTGCAACTCCGAGCTGGTCTTTTGTGAGTCTCCTGTGGTAGATTTCTGTGCCCTCGTATGCCTTTCGGGGGAGGGCGGGGGGTAGAGGCAGCTGTCATGTAAGACACCGAGGTTTGACACATATCAGACTCAAGTCATATCACATAAGGAGAATCTCACCACACTGTTGTCCATTCCTGAGCATGAGTACAGATGGACAGGTCCCTTGGGAATTTGAGATCTCTTCCCTGTGTTCCTGAGATTTTACCTGGAAAGGCCACCTGAGAATCTGCGACAATAATGTCGGGAAAAAATATTTTTCATATATTATTTTAACTGCCTCAAACTTCTGTCAGGCTGAGAGCACAGTGGCTGGAACAGAGTAAGGTTACACTCTCGTCTGAAGATCCCAAAATGCAGGTGGGAGTGCCCTTGAAACAGGGGACAGCGTGAACCGTTTCCACTCCATTTGCTATAGAGCTAATCAGCGGCCAACGAGCCATGCAGAGGAGGATAATACCGACGGCTGCAGTAACGAAGCCTGGTGTGTCTGTATGCAAACTGTACTTGCCCTCTCAGACCAGCTGTGGGAGACAAAAGGAGGTATTATTAGCTACAGAAAAAGCAGCCGTTTAAGCGATGGGCAATGTGGGCACAGGGAGAGGAAACAATAGCAGGCGTGGCGGGGTAGGACATCAAAAGACTAATGGATTTGCCCTCTGCGATTGGCTGAAAATGGACCAATAAATGGACTTTACAGTATCCATGTATCCTGAAAATTCCCTGCTGTGTGATACCCAAGGTCAGACGAATGTGTCTCCAAATGAAAGTAAAATGGGGACGGGTTAAAACGTGATGATTTGTGCCGTTGAACAGAAGCAAACACTTTGCCTGTCGAGTTCTGTCTTTATCAGGTACCGTGCCAACTGCAGTAACTGTGCCAATCAGCTAGTTACGAGCAAACTGTTAAATGGGAGAGCGGGTGGGGGGGGGGGTTAATTACAGCTGTGTAAATGGTTATACGAAATTAACAGTTAGAAAGCAGCCTGTCACAGCTTTACCTCGACTTCATTATTCTGAAACTCAGCTATACCTTACTTATAACTAGCTATTATCTAAAGTGATAGCAGGCATAATGTAGACAAAAGCTCCCCCTGTAGGACAACAAAGGTACTGCAGGGTTTCCTGATGGGAACAGGCCCTGCATTTCTGCATTCATGTTGGGTGGAGGAGTGTGGGACGTGTGTAGACGGAGGTGGGAGAGTGAGGAGGGCAGAGTGCCCCACGCACACAGATGAGTGCGCTGCTTCTTCCATTTTGGCTCTACGACTGCAGGTGTGATGTTGCCCCGCATTCCTGCCGGCGGCCTCTGCTGACGGCCAGGCTAACCCTGCTGCCCAGGGATCTCCTGATAGCGCCTCATCGAGATTCAAGGCAGATCCCGATGACACCAGGCCCTGACCTCGTCGTCCCGTTTAGTCTGACAGTTTCCCAGAGATCTGAGGGACGTGGTACCGGCCCGTAGGGTTGCGTGAGACATGGCCGGCTCAGTGCAGTCCTTGCACAGAACCCCCTCTGCTCTGCCCCTCTCCCTAGTGGCTGGACGTCTTTTCTGATGGAGCTGTTGCCCTTTCAGAGGGACACTTTTTATAGTCAGGATGGTTTCATGTACGCTTTTATTTGCCCGCATGGCTGCCCATCCCAAAATGTGTTCATGTTCTTTTTAATGAAGAAATTAGTTCTGAGGGACACATCTGTGACTATTGCTCCTGTACACCTGTGTGTACATATTTTTCCCCCTGAAAGATATAAATATTGATTTAAAAAAGCTGAAAGGACCTCATTGGCTATAAAACAGGTGTGCCAAGGTTGAGTCCTTGCTGACCAGAGTGTGTGATGTTTTTTTTTATTCACTTTCTAACTATTGTAATTAAACTTTCGCCTAGATTGAGCTGCTCTATGAATCACACATATTAAACAGTTAAACTTTATTAAACGAGAAATTGCTGTAATTTATTAATTGTCAGTGCATCAGTCAATTTTCCCAGCACAGCTTATGTTGGGTGGTAGGGAGCTTGGAATCTATCCGAGGAAGCACAAGGCAGGGGTCCACCTCGGACCGGATGCCAGTCCATTGCAGATTCAATATTTCTCATTATCCAAATCTATCTTGTGATAATATATCTTCAAATGATAAAACATGAACAATACAAAAGAATTTTTTGTATAAAAACAGTCACTTCTCATTGTTTTAGTCATACATACAACAACTGATAGTAGTTTTACAAAGGAAGTAGAAAATATACAAAGAATGACAAAACTGATATTATAAGATGCCTGGCTGCGGTTGGGAAGTCTGTCACTCCCCTGCACCTCGTCATCTTCCTGTCCAATGGTGGCAGATTGAAGATCCACAGAGGAGATATTTTTAATAACAATAAACCTACACAGTTTCATGGAAAAAGAATGAAAATGAGAATCAGCCTAGGAACATTTTTGGTTAAATGGGACTCATGCAGTTTCTTCAGTTGCAGTGTTTGGTAGCATCCAGCTGAGAGAAATTCCAGAAGACCTTGTAGTCTGAACGCTTGTTATATATTAATTTCATTTTAGTTCCACTGCTGGCTGTCTTTAATATGAGTTCTGCTGAATTAACAGCCAGTAGTCCGTTGCTTTGGGTGCGTTCCCGCTTTTCCGCGAGTCGGATCCTGTAAGTGGTATCCAGCACAAGAGACAGGACATGCATGCTAGGAAATTCGGCTAGAGCTACATCAGAAAACACCAGTGTCTGCCATCCCAGCAAGCTGTGCTAATCCCACTAGCATCATGAAAACATACAGGCCTGTTCTGTGTTCTCCATCTGTGCATTCAGACATGATCCGTTTGTGCTGTAACGTGTTAATGCTTTACGACGACCCGCGAAAAATGGAAGCAAAGAGCTGACGTGGTAAATTAAATTGTCAGGCTAGGGGGCCATTACTTAGATCCTATATGACCTGTTTGTCTGAAAGCTAATTTAAGGAGAACATATTTATGGTAGCTGGTACAGCCGCGCACCGTCTCGCCTATCATTACAGAGAAAAGCTCTGCAGAGTAACAAATTAAGAGGCAGTTTGTAATTAGAGGTTGCACTTCAGTCTGCCCCTGTGAAGTGCAGGTAATCACAGGCTGTCATGGAGCTCAACCAGCCTGTCTTGAGTGGCAGAACAGTCGATCATAAAGCAACGTATGGTAAAAATTTTTTTAAATCACAGCGTGCGATTTCAGAGGGCAGCAGGTGGTTGGTTCAAGTCCCAAGAGGAGGCAGCTGTTGGACCCTTGAGCCGGAACTGGATTGGTCGTGAGTCACTTTGGCTAAATATGTCAGCTTGGCGATGAAATGGTAACGGCTTGCCTTATCAGCCATTTTTGTGTGTATGTTTTTTTTTATGATTTTCAGAGAGGGACACAGCCCAGAGGGAGGTGTGGAGGGACATTTCTTATATCCTTTGTAAAACTGTACGATTCGGAGTGACTCAGAAAATGGTCAGGACTTCAAAATAAAAGTCTTTGTCATATCGATGCCCGTGGAATTGCGGGTGGTTGGTGCCACGTGGGGCACAGGCTCCAGGGTACGTTCCATATTCCTGCCCGAGATGAACTAACATCGGAAGGCTGTGTCGAACCCATTCCCGGGACAGTACAGCACCCTTCTCGCTAGTATTACCTTATAGACTGCTGGCAGCCGGTTGTCACGGTAACGGTTTTCATGTTTTTCAAATGATAAAAGGGAGCATTCATGTAAGAACATACGTCTGCTGGCTATGAGTAACGTGCTTCCATTGTGTATAAATGTAGCACTGAGTTCGGCCCGCAGAAAGCTGAGAGGGACGGATATCTTGTTCCTAACGTCATCCACTAAGTCGTGTTTCACCTTATCCAGACCAAGGGTGGGGGGGGGGACTCCCAGAGGACGAGCAGTAAAAGCAGGGGAAGTAAATATATTCGCTCTGGCAGCATTTAGTGTCTTAAAAAATCAGCAAATGAGGTGCCCTGAGTTTCTCCATTAGCAGCTGTGTAGCGTGCTATTCCCTAGGAGGGGGCTATGGCAGTGGGCACAAGCCCTGATTAAAACAGAACACAGGAGATCAAGAGCACGCTCGCCTGCTCACATGGCCAGTCTTGTTTTATTTCAGTGGAGGGGGAGGGGGTTAAATTACAACCTGTCATTTCGTTTAGCCTCCGTTCTGAAGGCTTGCAAGGTATTTTATTGACCGTGGAAAATTCAAGCAATTCAGATAGTTCAGTGTCTAAGTACATGAATCTAAATGAACATATTTTCACATATTTCCATGTTAAGCCCTATTACTCTGTTTCATATTTATATTGGTCTACAGCTTTTAATAATAGCACATGAATGGGTCATTCAGTCAGGACAGTTAGTGTGGTATTAGTAAGTTATACCAATTAATCAACAGAGATGACCTTTGTTAATTAGCTGGACCTTTACTTTCTCCTCTGGTTAAAAAACAAAATTACGTGAAGGCTATAAGCTAAAATATTAAATAAATGAATAATCTTTTAATATGTGTATATAAATATATATAATATTTATTTTGTGGCTGAAAATTCAACACTGTTTGATGAATACCTTCACTATGAGATTTTGTGTCCCAGCAGCCAGACATTGTACCTTAACATGGAAATGTTTTCCCGGTCAGGTAACAGAACAAGCTTCCGGCTGTCTGGGGTGCGAGGTGTACAGGAGGCTGGAAATTTGCAAGACTGAAAGAGAACAAAATGCAGTGCGGTGGCAGTTTTTTCCATACCAATTTAAAGCTTATTGCCTGAGAAACCTTTTTATTTCTTAATTTTGCTAGCCAAGCATCACACACAGAGCATAACGGGGCGGCCTAACGTTGTTAATAATACATTTACCATTCCTGCACGCTCAGCCCAAGCACAGGATTCACTGCACAGCCTTTCATCTACAGCGTGCCGCTGATTCCGAATCACTGGGAGCCCAGCTGGGAAGATCGAGGCCCAAAAGGTTCGGCCCAAAGCTGGTGAAGAATAATGTAGCTGTGCAGCACGGGGGTGCTTGGAGATATAAACCATCCCCACCATTTTCATCTGCCTGCAGAGGCCGTCGTTTTGGTGCCAGTCTACACCACGGTGGCGTGTCTGTCAGCCTGGTGACCTGCTGTGAAGATCTTCAATCTGCCACCACTGGACAGGAAGATGACGGGGTACAGGAACGTGCCATGGCCAGCTTGGAGCACCTTTAGGCAAACCAAATCATTTCCATGCATTTCGCTTTCGAGGTTTTCATAAATATATCTTTATAAATTATGTATATATAATGTCATATAGTGTCAGCATCACATTAAATGTGATTATAAGGCAAAACATATATAGGAAGCGTTTTCCTGAACATAAACTAAAATATATTGCATACCAAAACAGATGCCATTTCCCACTTCTATTCTTATATTTTCTTTTGCATTTCAACAGAAATGTGTGATAAAAGTAAAATATGTAATATGTAAAATATGTATATATATATGCATGTACGTATGTGTGATATGGCATATATACATATGTGTGTGTGTGTATATCTGTGGGGGGTGACGACTACGCTCCCTATTCTCCAGTTATTTGGTAGCATCCAGCTGGGAGAAATTCCAGAAGACGGAAGGAAAGCTCTCAGCTCATCTGTTTTTCACTTCTCTTTTATAATGCCATTACATTGACTTTTCCATCTATAATTGAAATTAAGCTGTATGTCTATATCTATCCTATGATAATTTATGTATGTCTTATTCAATAAACACATTGAAATGCACGTTATCTTGACATCTTGACGGTCAATTTAATTATAGATCGTCATATTTTTAATCACTTATTTTTACATGAGTAGAACACTGCACATACACAGCAGAATTCAAGTTCTGCTCAAAGCGTGATCTAGTTTTTAAAAGCTTTAGTAAAGTTTTGCCCATCTGCCCACTGGATGCTAGTGTCAAAACACAAACCTATTCCATACCCTCAAGGGACTTACTAGTTTCTCCTGCTGTTATCATGTGATCTTGTATAGAGATGCCTCCTATTATTTTTAGGGGTCCAAGCACCAACGATGCTGGATCCCTTTTGTAGTAGTAATAATAATAATACTAATAATAATTGTTGATGATGATGATGATGTTGTTCTGTCTTTCAGTAGATCCTTCTGACTCTTTGTAGCCAATTATTTCCCGTCCCTTTGCCTTGCCAGGACCACACATGGAGCCCTCTTCACTCTCCCATTGGCTGCAGGGAGGAGGGAGATGTAGAAAGTCCCGGACCGGCTCTCCATGACCTTCACAGCTGTGCCGCAGCACGGACTTGAGGGGGATATTCAGCCTCACGAGCACAACAGGTTGGAAATGATACAGGTAATGCTAGTAATCACTGCGGCCATTTATTAAAGCCTCAAAATCCACTCCTCAGCAAGGGCCAGGCCGGTGGGCCAGAAGCTATTAGTGTCTCTGGGCCTGTGGCTGCCAGATAACTTCCAGTAAAGCTGCGGAGGAGAGGATGACCCTACCCCGACAGCACAACGAATTTCACCGTCTCTGATGAGCTCGGTGCCCCACAGACAGGGCCTGTGATTTATTCTCTGGGAAGCAGGCAGGTGGCCATAAATGAGCTGTTTTAAGGCCCGGAATGGAGGCACAAGTGCACGCACGCACACACAGATACACAATCATAATGGGCTCCTTCACACTCGGCTGTCACAGAGATTTCCGCATTGCTGGCTGTGTCATGTCACCGCTGTGAAGGCTGGATGGGACTGTCGTGAGGCGTTCCGTGACATTCTGCCTGACCTCACAAACACCCATGCTGGCCAGCGCTGTGAGCGGAAGGCAATAGGGGCGGTAGTGGTTGAGGACCCCGAAGGTGGTGGACTCAAGTCCCACAAAGGATTCCTGCCTTAGAACCCTAAGCAACACATTTAATTTGAATTTCTCCTGTAAAATACGGCGCTGTATAAATCTGTTTTATCACAGAGGGAGATGATGGCATTCTTCTTACACACACCCTCATAACTTAATGCATTTCTGTTTTATAAAATAGATGTGTTTAACATGTCTGAGAGGACCATAATTCCCTTTTCAGAATTTATTAGGCAATGTTAAAATTAAATCCTGCTGTCAGGGATGCAAATAATCAATCTTCTATGGGTGGTTTATTAATTTGCGGAATTTGGTTCTGATATGAGCTTTCAGCTTGTCTAGTGAGACCTGGATAGGCTTCAGATAAGGCAACTTGCTTAGTCGTGAGGTATGACAGTACACCAGGCTGCTGAATTAGCCTGATAGCAGTGAGGGGCTCTCTTAATACAGGGCTGTTTGGTGACATTCATCGTTTCTCAGTCGCTGCTAACAACTGAATCAGCAGATGTTTTTACAAAATCTGACTGTCGCCTCAGATTTGAGCTCACAGCCCCTCTTTTCTGACAAATCGATTTCCCGGCCACCGTTCTTACCCAGTGAATATAGAATACTGTTATCCTTAATACATATTTTATGTGTATAATATTGGGCTTTTCTCAAATATTCATCAGGTGAAATAAACTGTTCATGTGCGGTGAAAATTCAGAGACAGTAGCCTGAGCACGACTCACGAAAAAGCACCGTTTATGGAAAAGGGAGCCTAAAATGCACATAAACAATGAGTCTGTGTAGCCCCTGCTCACGTGTTCCATCCATCCATCCATCCATCTTCCACCACTTATCTGGGTCTGTAGCTATTATTCTCTTCTCGCCTTCCCTTGAAACACCAAATCCTTCAGTTTTCCCCCTAGTAAACGTACAGCTGAGAAGTGGTTAATGTTTAATGATTATTTAGAGCAACAGATTCTTATCCTCGTAAAAAAGGCCGGTTGTTAGCTGGGCTGTGCTGGCGAATGGCCTTTGCTGGTGCTTCTGGTTTCTTTTGCGGTGTCATTACAGGTCAGTAGGAACACCATCACTGTTGTAGGAAGACTTACTATAACGCACTGATATACAAGTCATTTGTAGGAGCCTGGTCCCGTAAGGCATATTGATCACAGCGACACTGCAGGCACTGGGGGGAGGGGCACCACGTCAGCTTATGCACTCATTTCCTGTGTGAGTGGGAATCATTTCTCCATACTGGAGCACACTTATACTGGAATCCAGCACAGACACAATTTAATATATGATTTACATTTCAGACGCGATATTGACCTGAATGCAGAAAGCCATATCGGTCGGGCATTTTGAAGAGTGATAGGTAATCTGGAATTACAATTAAAGACGACGGACGCTTACCCCAGTGAGAGCACTCATTAGGCCTTCCTTATCCAAAATGAACCTGAACGCTGCCACGTAAAAAAGGGCCCCGATATGATGTCCACACGGTGCCTGAAACTCAGTGCCTTCAGGCTGTTATCTACTCTGTATGATTTAATTGGTTATTAAGTATGTGGTTAAAGACGATGGATGAATGGATGGATGGATGGAACACAAGGCATAATCTGGTCCTGGCCCATATGGAGCTAAAGAATGAGGTGAGTATCGATTGGTCCTTCCAGTTTAAAGTTATTCCTGCCGTTCAAAACACTGCACTAATGATTCAGATAAACAGCAGAGCTCTGTGTGGGATTTCACTGATTAAATACCTGAACTTTGTCACCTTAGTCAAGTGCCCTAATTAAAAGCACAGGGAAATCTGTGTGACGAGAGTAGGACATCGCTCAACGTGCCGGTGGCGCAGCGAGGGAATGAGGAACAGACGGTCACTTAGATCTGGTCAAAATTAGCACTACAATCAACTTCCTATGAATTTATCAGAGGTTTATGATCAGCCTGCATATGCTGTATTTCTCGTTTTCATTTTGATTTGGTCAAACCAAACAAACAAGCTGTACATTGATGTCCCCATTTTGAATTATTCTGCTGCAGTTTAGAGAATGGTATGGAACTACTCATGAATCATTTTGAAAATGATGGAACGAGAAGAGAATCTCATGGCTGTCCGATCAATATCTGCTTTAAAAAAATCCCTTTTTTATGTGAATAAACAAAATCTGAGCGTCAATGCTGTAAATCTGGATATGCTTTTATTTCAGATCGATCTTCAATACCCCAGCATCTGTGCGTATGTGTGTTGATGTTTTATTTAGAAAACATTTGGAATTTAACAAATGTATGTCCGGGACTGGTTTAAATGCAGATAATGACGAAGCTGTTGGGAAGATCATAAGCTGTATGATTTATAGACTGTAAGACTGGAACGTGAAACAGGCAGCAGCTCTAAGGGAAATGCAATCCCTTAAATAAGTGAACAGATTTCTTACAGATATGTAGCTGTCTGGCTGGACACTGCATACCCACAGCAAGCATGCAGCTGGTCTTTGAGGGAACGTTTTAACCTTGACGTTTGGCACAATTCCAGAATGCTATTGTAAAAGCTGTTGCACATTACACCCCCCCCCCCCCGCCACAGCAATCTAATCAAAGTGAAAAATTAAGAAATTCAAACCTTGTTCCTTTTCATGCTGGGCATCAGCTGGGGCTCATGTTGACATTATTATAGCATTTCAGCCAATCATGGAGGTCAGGGGTGGAATACAGATTCATAAGTAATGATCCCATATTGCTGTCGTTAATTTACGTAAGGAGAAATTACGTAGTGCATTCACTGGGGGTTTCTGGGCTGGAGTTTTGTTAGACAAAGGGACAACTAAGGAGAAGATAATCCGGATGCCATGGTTACCCTTATAAGGATATGATGTCTAAAAAAAGAACTGCATGATGTATACAGATGTACAGGAAGTCAAAGCTTGTATGAATGGTGGCCTTCAGACTCTTCAGCCTCAGATATTTACTACTATAACTTAAGTGCTCCAGTTTAAGGCCACAGCCGCCTCTGTATTGATCGAGAGTTGTATTGTGTATTTTTTACTCTAAAAATAAGTTGGTGAAACAGAGCATTTCTGCTGCCTATAGAGGCAGGTGTGTACATTCTTATTTGGTTGTGAGTGGACTCGCATAGCTGTCCACCCTGCTTGTATCTCCTATACGTGCCAGTCCTCATCGATGCTGTGAATGATTCTGTGATTGAGCGCTGCTGCGCTGTATCTCCCTCAGGATACCGGGGCGCCTTCAATACCGAACGGTAACACAGCCAACCGCTACAGCCCATACGGGTTTGAAGAGGCCACTACTTATCACATTTAGATATGGGGGAAGGCAGCCTGTCCGTACTGGTTTTTCAGAAATGCGGTATCATTTCTAACATGGCACCCATGTACAACACAAAAGAAAGTTTTGTAACACTCTGGCCCTCATACCCTCCAAATTCAGGAACTCGCAGGGCCAGGGGGGAGTCTGATCTTGGAGTGTAGAAAAAGGAAAGCACTTCCGTTGCATCACACCTGCACGGTTGGGCATTCAAGTCACACCGCTGTGCATGTGTAGTTTGCATGTTCTCCTCGCGTCTCTTCCGGGGACAGTCCAGGCTACTTTCAACCACCTGTAGTATGTAAGTGCAAGCATGTATATGTTCTGTGAACAACTGGCAAAAAATCTAGTGCTATTTTTGTACATATTCATTTATCGCTTGATAAATTCACCTTCTTTCAGTCATTTGTGTAACTTCTATTTGAGCGAGATACTGGCCAGGTTTCTCCACTCCAGCCTGCAGCCCGACTGGCTCTGCAGTACAGCGGCATGCTGGTTTAACAGGCCAAGGAGCTCAAGGAAGGTGAGGACTGCGGGGGGTACATAGCCGCCCCGTCACTGGAGGGAAGGCAAATTAAAGAAATGAAACAAATTAACGAACCTCGCAGGACACCTTAGAGTACATTTATTATTCTCCATAAAAAAATTCTGATACTTTGTAGGAGAAGTCCATGTCGCTGTGAAAAATAATAGGCTGAAGTATTAGAGTAAGATAAAAAGAATAGACAAAAATTTTCCAAAACTACACAGAGTCTAAAGAAAGATTAATGGCAGATTGTTCACCTGCAAACACTTTTCAGCAACATAAATTATTGCATATAAAAGAAACACAGGAACACACTACTACACCATTAGTGTTGGAATCTGATTCTTTTTAAATTAACTGTGGGTGTTTTGTTTCTGGTGAATTTGCCTCCTGTTCACTGTGATTTCCCGTTTGCAAGGTCAAGTTTACATTTTGGGCAGTATGAGGAGCATTTCAGCGTGTTTTGGCACAGACTAAACATAAAATGATTTCAGTATTTACGATTTACAATGAGCATAGCATGCTGTATTTGCTATTACTGCCAGTTGACTGTAAGCAGATCCGCTCTACATCTCAGTCGCTTCAAAAGCAGCAGGCTGACTTCATTCCGGCATGAAGCTATATAAGGTGACTGAAGTCTGACCATCTTTAAAGGTCACTGCAAAAACTCAGATGCTCTTCACATGCTGTCGTTCTCTCCAGGGAGGTCTTCGCAGCACTTATCGCCAACAATTGAGCTTTGTGTCATTCGTCTGATGAGAAAGCAAGCCTTTATGGACAGACGTTCTGTTATTTATGAGGTATTTGAGAGTGGGATGAATTGGTCGGTTGCTCACCCCACCCAGAGACAGTTCTCACTTTGGATTCCATTAGAGCAGTGTTTCTCAGTCCTGCTCTCAGGGGCCCACAGTTGGCTCATATTTTTGCTCCGAGATCCCTACCAGTCCACATTTTTGCTCCCTCCCAGCTCCCTTACTGGGAGGGAGCAAAATCGTGGACTGTCTGTGGGTCCCTGAGGACCATATTGGGAAACACTCCGTTAGAGGTCAGCCTCAGTCCTCCCTGTCGTTCCATAATCAGATTCTCACTGCATATCCACTTTGTGTTTCCCCTGGGGATGGAATTGCTCATGCTTCTTATTATTTTAATGTTGGATGAACTGAAACTTTTCTCCAGTGTGACTTATGCCTTGTTTCCATCTCTTTTTTACTGTTTATCTGGTGCAGTATCACAGGCAGCAGAGGTATTAGGACGGGGACACCCTGGGTGAGACAGCAATTTGTCTCAGGACATTCACGAATGCAATGCACTATTTATTGTCATGGGTTCGCCTGACTGCATGTCTCTGGGCTGTAGGAAGAGATGGAAGTATCTGTAGTACCACACAGCTGCAGGTCATCAAATTCACAGCACTAGAGGCGTGACGTCTCAATGATAAGCACTGTGCAGACCCTACAGTTTATTTAGGCACATTCATACAGCGGAACATTTTAGATTTTAGGAGTTCGAGCACACTGAGAGCTCCCTCGGGGGACCGAGGAGGGCACCAACACTGTCACCGGACCAGCTGAGGAATGGGCTTGTGACCCTGGATGGTGAGGATGGCTCCTGGCCCCTGGGTGAGGGGGACGGGCCCCCATCGTGTGGGAACTTCTGTGGCTAAATGTCGGACTTGGTCCCTGGTTCTGGCCAAGCTTCAGCTGCAGGGCCTCGGGCCGGCTGACCTTTGGGCTGCGCTCACATTAAGTGGGGGGTGTTTATCTCCACATGCTGGCAAGCCAAGGAGAGCCGCAGAATCTGCCACGGTATCACGGCCCCTAATCCTCCTTCACGCTGCCGACAGTCAGGCCACGGTCACTGCTGGAAAAGGGGCTTGGCGAGACGCTTTCTCTCTGGCCACGTGCCAAAGTCTCCATGCGGAAGATAAAACGGTGTCATGACCTCACTGTGACTGACTCACTGGTCACATGGGCACCGGCAAGCTGGACGGGGCACTGTCCGATACCTCACATCTCCCTTTCCAGAAAAGTCAGTTCAATCCCAATCACCCCTGCTGACAGACTTCTACAGAATCCAGATTCTAACACAATTCCGAAAACTCTGGTCTGAATCGCTTGAAGCATCTTTGGGGAAACTTTGCATAACAGCTTCATATCATGCTGTACTTCCAAGATACCAGAGAAACTGAACAATCAAAAGGGAGCTTTGGGCTAATTTTGAATGTAAAAAATCGACAGTCTAATATTGCTTCGATATTTTATATTTATCTATCCCCAATTTGTCATGTGCTGCATAAATAACATTCAAATATAGATTTTGATTTAAATACTGCATAAATGTATGAGCTGTTAGTCTTTGAAAAATTATATTTAGCAAAGATAAGTATGTTTAGAACATTAAAAGGATTTATCTGCATTGCCATTAACATTAATTACTTATATAATCAACATTATATCTACATGACATTTTAATATATTTCAGACTTTTGCTCATGAAGAAGAAATGCTGGGATTGGATGATCTTTTTCATCTCCATGGCAATTGATCATCAGCCCTGTGCCCTCAGATTCTTCAATTACTACAGCCCAGCTGGCCCTAATGGGGCTAATTGACTCACTTGGGTTTTAATATGGGTCATCCGTATCGGTCTGGGGTGGGGTGTTTGTGTAGAGTGGGCTACGGTGTGGTTCTGCTGGGCGTCTCCGTCGGCCTCTTGTGCCTGTTTTTTGCGTTCGGTTTTTTAGTGATAAGCCTCTTTATTGTCTAAAGCCGGGCTTTGGCTCAACACTCTAAGCTGTGTGTTTCAGCTCTTTATTGAGTCGGCTGCCAGGGCTGTCAGTCCTGGGGGGCTGTTCTGCGAGCAAGTGAGCGGGGCACAGGCTACGGGTTTCTGCCACTGAGATTTTGCGCATCCTGGCCACTTAGCTTTCCGTCAGCACTCTTCCGAGACTTGGCCGTCACGGTATTTCTGCCACTACCAGTCCCTCGGTGCCACGGACACCCCGCTCTGACCTCACCCTAACAGACGGGGGGAGCATGTCACTTTCCCTCCTGCTGGCTGCTTTCTGAGTCATAGTCACTGTGCTGTGCCGTAATCTGCGAGTCAGAGCTGAACACGCGGAAGTCGTAGTGTAAATGGTATTTCCACTTTTGCCTGGAAGCTCGTCGAGGCCATTGAGAAAGCAGATGTCACATCCTGAATGAAAATGAGGAGCTTGAAATTGGAGCTTTAATTACTACATGAGGAAATGAGCCCCACTTGTTACCTACAGTATCAGATGCAGCGTTGTTCATGAAGCGATCTTCAACAACAGTTAGAAAGGGATGAGGTGTCTTTCCTGGAAGTTAATA
>JAAGVU020000008.1:5137225-5160937 GCA_011763525.2 Mormyrus iriodes | reverse complement strand
ATTCTAGTTCATCCCAAAGGTGTTCAGTGGGGATGAGGTCAGGGCAAGTTCCTCCACACCAAACTCACCCAACCATCGTCTTTATGGACCTTGCTTTGTGCACTGGGGCACAGTCCTGCAGGAACAGAAAAGGGCCTTCCCCAAACTGTCCCCACAAAGTTGGAAGCATAGAATTGTCCAAAATGTTCTGGTATGCTGAAGCATTAAGAGTTCCTTTCACTGGAATTAAGGGTAACATTCTCCTGGCATCCGTCAAACCCAGACTTGTCCATCAGACTGCCAGACAGAGAAGCGTGATTCGTCACTCCACAGAACGTTTCCACCACTCTAGAGTCCAGTGGCGGGGCGCTTTACACCACTCTGTCAGACGCATTGCATTTAGTAATGTGAAGCTTGCATGCAGTTGCTCGACCATGGAAGCCCATTCCATGAAGCTCCAGGTGCACAGTTTTTGTACTGGGGTTAATGCCAGAGGAAGTTTGGAACGTAGTTATTGAGTCAACGGTGCTTGCGACTTTTACGCACTATGTGTGTCAGCACTCGGCGACCCCGCCCTGATCATGGAATATCTAGCAGGGATGAAATTTCACATACTGACTTATTGCAAAGGTGGCATCCTATGATAGTACCTCACTTGAATTCACTGAGCACTTCAGAATGACCCATTCATTCACAAATATTTGTAAACCTGACCACTTGACTAGGTGCTTGATGCTACTCACCTTTGGCAATCGGTCTGAATGAAATACCTGAATTCAATGAGTAAGAGGTGTGTCCCAATACTTTTGTCCATATGTTGTTAGCTTATTTATTGAAAAATAAAGAACCACTCATCCAGTTTACTATTGTCAACCTCTATCCCTGTTATTTGGGATGGTTTGCAATCCGCATGCACGCTGCATGACCTGTCATTTATCTGCTCGCTTGTAAGCACTGGCTACATTGTCGAGCAGTGAAGTGGGAGAGGGGAGAATTTTTAAACTGCATAATGACAAGTGAGTAAACGGTCATAAAAAATTTCATGAATAAATAGGTGCATAAAAGGTGTTACTACACCCCTGATAACAGAACTGAATGGCTAAGACTGCAGGGAGTATTTAGCATGCAGCATGGTGACCTTTGTACTGGACCGTGCTGATGGAGGAAACCAGTCCAGGGGGGGGGTTGGACATGCAAACCCTATTGGTGTCAAGATCAAACCGACAATCCTTGGGGATCAGGACACAATGCTCTCCAGTGAGCCTCTCCAATAAATGATTTAACATAGATTACCTCTATATGAACTAGCAACCTATTTTATATGTCTGAAATGTTGACATGTTAAGATGAAGTTACATAAAACTTCTTATACAATGATTTCAAGTTAAACTATTATTTAAAACCCTCCATGCATTTTTAACTTAGCAATTTTATTGTCCTAAAACATTTAAAGCAAAGGGTCAGTTTAATTTCTTTGGCTTGTGGCTGAGAACAAGCAGACAATCCCCCGCACACCCCCCCCCCACTCCTGTCAGACAGAATTCACAACTTCACTTTGCAAGGACAGGCGTTTCACGCTTTCTATTTGTTTGTACACTGGCGCTCTTATCCTGACAGGAACGGCTAAGGAGTGTAAAAATAAAACATTCTAAGAGTAATGAAATAACCAAATAATGAGCAGTCAATTAAATATTTAACAGCATTGCTTAGCTTTAACAAAAAAAGAAAAACAATTGAATCTCTTTTCACTGTTTAGTGAAAAAAGTAAGAAAAATACTTTTCTCATTTAGTACAGGAAATGAACAGAACAATTAGACTGGGTGTTCATCACATGTTCCCAAACTGGCAGAAGGATTTCCTTTCCTGACAAGCTTTTAGTCGATGACGGTACCTGATGTAGATATGACTAGAGTTTGGGGGGGGGGGTTCGTATAATAAACACATAAACTAAAAACATGAGGACCTAAAAAACCCCCATATGCAATGTGCTGAGTTTTTGCACATCCTGTTTAAATCTCTCCTTAATCCTTCTTTCCATAAATGGGGGCTCTAATTGGCAGGATGAGCACAGACGTGGTGTGTCACGGAGTTGCGTAACACCTTCGGGCACACGGCTGTCTGCAGTGTACCTCCTTGACATATTGTAAATGTCAAACTGTCAGGCATTTATTTATTTGCTTATATATTTATTTTAATATTTATGCAGCATGTCATCTGCCACTATGGGACAATGATCACTGAAGCTTTGGCGAGTCAGGGGGTGAATTTCATTCTTTAAAGGGGGAGTAGGGGAGTCGTACACAGCGCCCTGCTGCTGCGTCGGTTTCTTGAGTTATTCTTTAATTGTTTTTTACATACTTGCCGTGTCGTTGGGATTGTGGCTGGAATAAGCGAAATGACACGTATGCTCTCTCCTTCAGTGCAATTTGCTCTTCCGGATAAACATTACACCTTGAACAAAGTGGGCTCACCGAGTTGCTGTAATAGACAACAAGTTCCTCCTGCACAGAGGTGCAATGCCTCTGGAAGTGCCCCCATGGCCCGCACTCTCTTTCCTGAAAAATGCCGTCCCATGACTGCAAATGTTACCAAAAAGCCTCAGAGTGTCTTAATGTTGACCTTTTTGAAAAATGGGCAGTGTGCCCGCCTCCCTTTGGCTTTCATCAATGAAGGACCCCTACTAATTTGTGGATGGTAGCCAATCTTGGCATGATTCACCGTTCCAGTTCATCCAAGGGACGTTCCATTGCGTTTGGGATTACAGATAAATGCTATCTGCAGTGGAAGCTATTGTTTATCGATGTTATGCTCTACAAATCAAAATATTAGCATAGTGCTTCAGTGACAGCAGGTCTCCTGTGCCCCTCAGGAGAGTACAGCCAATCAACTGTCTGTGTTTGTACCATAGCCCAACCAAAGAGCCAATGCATGAGGACCATGCGGGTCACCTGTATCCGAACCTGAATTCCCAGCCTGACTGTTCTAGTCACTGGTGATGGTTAAGAAAATTGAACATAAATCTGACTCAAATTAATTTTGCTGTAAGCTTCAAAAGCTGATTTTGGTAACACTTTACTAGAAGCCGTCATATATAATTCATTGTAGATACCTTCATAATGCAGTATAATGGTTGGTATAAGAATTAATAAGGCATTACAGCATCTTCTATTGACAGTCATAAGGCATTATAGTGTTATTATAATACTTCATAAGCTTCAGTGAAGCTCCCATCCATAATGTACTATAGATACCTTTATAATGCATTATAATGGTCGGTATAAGAATTAATATAGCACTACTGCATTGACAATCATAAAGCATAAAGTTTCTCAACCCAGTCCTCGCAGACCCCCAGATGGTCCACGTTTTTGCTCTCTTCCAAATACCTGGCAATTGGGGGAGAGCAAAAACATGGACCATCTGGGGGTCCGCGAGGACTGGACTGAGAAACCCTGCATTATAGTGTTGACTAATACTTCATAAACTCCAGTGAAGCTCTCATCTATAATGCACTATAGATATATTTTATTATGCATTATAATGGTCGGTATAAGAATTAAGGATGTCTTGTATTGCATTATGAAGGTATCTATAGTTTATAGCGTTTTAGATGAGAGCTTCATAAAGCACTCATAATGCATAATAAACATAATTGTAATGTGATATGCCTTATTATAAATATTTATAGCTATGTTTATAATGCTTTATGAATGCATTATAATGTACTATGCATGTGTTCATAGATTTCTATAGACATGGCATTCATAGAAAGTGCTACCGAGATTTTTATATATCATTGTTAGTGATTTGCATGTGATAGTGACCACCATGGAATAAAATTGTCAGATGTGCTTTTTAGTGTAGCTTTTTTTACAATATATGGCAAACACAGTGACATGCAAAGAGTATAATTGATCACCATTTAACCAAATATGACCATAATATTCAACAGGGAAGAACAAGTGACTGAAATAGATGATATGCATGATTTTGCTGCCATATTGCATCTATCTATCTACTGTGCTAATGCCTTCAGTTACGGTCACTGTTCTGTACTATAGTGCACTGAATATTACCCAAATAATTTACAAAAAAGCCTAAATTGGTGCATGCCTGGATCGTAATGATGCTGTCTTATCAGGAAACATTTCAAAGGTATGTTCAGTTTTTAAAAGGCGAAGATATCTAGCATTTTGATCTATCTGATGAGGCAGCCTTCCTGGGAATTAGACACGCTTAAAAAGACCTATTAAAGAGTAACAGGAGCCACAGGGGACCAAGGATATTTAACTTTTCATCCTTTCTTCCTTGCAACACCATGGGCACCCTCGATCTGCAATGCCGTCATGCTTTTAATATTTAATTTCTTACAGTTTGACTAAAAAATTAATTAGCTGTCGAGTTTCATACTTTTAGGAGGTGAACAGCTTCAGTGAGCAGACAGAGGAAACACAATGCATTTGTGTTAAACCTTTTAGTGGAGCTTATTGGACTGACATTAGATTGCTATGAGGGTGACGGCGCCCCCTGGAGTATCTGCCAGAGATCTGTTGCTCCCTGAGATGGACACTCAGGTCATTAGTTCAGCTGACTGATCCTCTGTCCTGTTACACTGTCGAAATGGCTACATTGCCAGTGGAATTGAAAGCTTGTGCCTTACTTTAAATCTCTGTGAGACTTACCCTTACACATATGTACAGGGAAAACTGAGAGATTGCCAGACGCACAGAATGTGAATAAAGGTGTATATATGAAATGTAAAAATATTAATATTTACACAAAATAAATGAGCTGGCTCTAGCTATAGACAGAACAGACAGTTACCTAGGACCTCTGAATTGGGGGGGGGAGGGGCAGTCCTGGATGCAAGCACGCATCTCTGCATGAATGTCTCTATCTTCATGTGCCAGATTGTTGCTGGTAATACATATATCTCACTGATTGAGGATGTGTAAATCTTTCATATGAGTAAAGCACTGAATGTGAATACAATGTGCAATGAAAAGCTTTGTTCTGTGGATCAAAGGCCATTTTTTTTAGTTCATAATGTGTAAGGCACTGTAAGACATTCAAAATGAAAAAAACACAAGTGGGAAGCCGTGTCCTTTACGAGGAGGTAGAAGATTGCTTTCTATAATTCTTTATGAACTCACAGTATGAATCTGCTTTTTATGACTTTATATGAGTCGAGATGATCGTCTGCTGATCCCAGGATTATGTAGGCTTGCATATCCTTTATCGTTTAAGAAGTGACTGAAATATGGCAGTATGTTTAATAGGCCCCGTAGGGGGTTATGAGAAGCTCTTTACTCACTGAGGGAATTCACCTATGAGGTATTGGTCTAATTAAAAGATGGGAAGGGCTTCCTCATCCATACTTCTACTCAGGGAACAGAACAGGCCACTTTTATTGTACATAAAAAGCAGCTTTTACTGACGCCGAGTTTATTTAAATATAAAGTTATCAAAGATCCAGCAGGAAGTCCTAAAACCCTCATTTCTGAAATATTCATGGTTCCACAGAATTTTGGGAAGAACTTGAGTCTGCATTGTAGTCTAGGGGTAAGTCCTCTCCCCAACCCTAAACAGGGTCTGTGCTCCTATACTGGCACTCCTCACTTAATGACCTACTTATTTAACGACTGCCCGGACTTACGACCAGCTCTCTGACCAGTCGGTATTGTACGCTGTATGAGAACTTTGGTCCTGGGAATGGCAGCGCGGCGTCTCCGTGCCAAGAAATTATGCAAATGAAAACAAAGTTATTAAGTTGGAGTTTCCTTTAGACTTTTTCTTTATGCAGAATAAATAAAGACCATTACCTGTATTTACAGTATGCAAACCTAAGTAATGTATATTACAGCTGATTTCCTCTGTTCTGTTTATTACAATATACAGTACACTACTGCATAAACATTTTTAAATATATTAAAAATGTTATAAATGGTGCAACAGTGACATTGAAAAAGTATCTAAAGATGGCTGACACAGACCCACTACTAGTACAGTATTCTTGAAATATCCGTAAGGGGTGGCTCCTCGCTTATCGAACAATTCGCATTAACGTCCTAGTCGTAGGAACCAAACTCAAAATGTTGTTAAACGAGGAGTGTCTGTATTTTTAAATGATGACTTCTGGGTCCCTCTAATGTGAAGGAAGGCGTGATCGTCCCAGGGTGCAGCAGAGTCAGGAGATTCATTCACCTTAGTAATGTTGCATTACAGATCACGTGTGCAGACCTCATTTTGCTCCCTCAGTCCTAAGGACCATTAGTGTCCCTGTTTATCCATGTGCTGACACCCATTTACAGATAGAATTCTCGTTCTCTTCCTCCATATCCTCTGTTTGCCGTCCTGACCGAGTCCTGGACCCAGTTATGTCCCTGATGTGATCTAGTATTCTGCCATTCTACCCCCTGCAGGCTATAGGGGACAGCACATGACCTCGAGTCTCAATTAAGCCATATTTAAAGATCCCCCTCCTCTTCCATGCCTTCATCTTGCTTTTGATCTCAAAGAGTCTTTATCCCAGCTGTCATCGCTGCATGTAAATAAGAGCGGTCAAAAATTCTTAAGTGCGTCGGAAGGCCGTCACAAGGCTTTATGTGGAGGCTGTCACCTTGGCTGAAAAAAGCACACAGCCCATTACATGTAATTTTATTTCAATGGAATGAAAATGCCTAGTCAAATCCTTGACAGCACATATGTTTGTGATGTGCTATTTTCCTGACTTGCACGTCGCTTTGGACAAAAGCATGTGCTAAGTAAATGTAAATGTAAAATAATTTTAAGTTCCTCATGAAAACACATCCATAGTCCTGAATTCCCTGTTGTTGTGAATGTATGAATTCTATAAGGGATCATTTCCATGAATTTGGGCGATCACATGAGTTGCATCTGGCACACTATGCTTTTTGTATTTCTGTAAGATGAGAATCGTGACTGGCGTAATTGAATTTGTTAATTTGTCATTGGAGTAAAGCTTCATCATTACAAATGAGAGCTGGTTAGAGGTTTGGTTATGTTTATAGAAACAGAGGAATGATTATAAATTATTGCTTGTTGGCTGCCAACTCTCTTGATGCTCATTGCAGAGGGTAACGGCACCACATAATGATGTCAGAGTGGGTGTGGTCTAGAGCTTGTCCTGTTAATGTCTGACATTGATGATGTCACGACACACATTGTGTGCACCGAATAACTGTTTTATTTACGTTTGGGTACAAATATAACTCATAAATTTAGGAAATCTGATAAATTAGTAAGTTGGGGGTTATTTTAAAATGGATTTTTTTTTTTTAAAAAAAGGCCGATATCTGGTGGCAGTGCGAAGTATGTACAGTCATGTGTCGCTTAACAACGGGGATACATTCTGAGAGATGCGTCGCTAGCCGATTTATTCATTGTGCGAACATCATAGTGTGTACTTACACAAACCTAGATGGTATAGTCTACTACACACCTACGCTACATAGTGTAGCTTGAATGACGATAAGTATCGTACAGTAAATGCATAAACCACATAGTTGCTGTACATGGCAGCACAGTAGGTTCGGTTTCACAAGCATCATTCACCACAAACGCCAGTAATGCGATGCAGGATGACGTTACAATGGCTACAAAGTCATGAGGCTATAGGAATTTTTCAGGTCCGTAATCTTATGCGACCACCATCATATACGCAGTCCATCATTGACCGAAATGTCATTATGCGGTGCAAGACTGTAGACGTTATTTATTAATCACATACTGCTTCATTTCTACATGAGCTAAGTACAGTGGGCAGGGGCACAGTAGATACTAGGGCTGCAACAAATAACGGATAACATAGATAATAACAGGTAATAAAAAGAGTTGACAGAGAATGTTGTCATTTGTTGGTTGCTTTTTTGCAGTCTGCTGTGTAAGTTGCGTATTATGACATCACCGCCTAGCAACGTTATCGTTGGCGTGTTAAGTATAATCGTTAGCAAGCTAAATATGGGAGACACAGCGGGTTCGTCTGTAGAGGGGTGACGCAAGTCCCAAACATCAAAAGTATGGAATCACTTTAATCTTGCACCGTCAAAGATGTCAGTATACTGCAAGATCTGCCAAACCAATGCATTAAGTCAACATTGTCTTAGGGCTGTAACGGTACATGTATTCATCATATGCTGTTCAGTTACATCAAATTTCAGTTTGTTATGTAGAATGAAATGAATGAACCCTTACAAAAATGTGCTGTGGTAATTATGTGTGGTTATTATATAACGCCATAGTTAGGAAATACTACCTAAATATCATAGCCTACCTGATGTAGAAACTGGCACCTCATATTTCTTCAGAAAGTGGCAACCTCAGTAGGGGGGTCCAATGTGACATTTTGTTAGGGGAGGGGCAGAATTTCTAGCTGCACCCCTGACAGAGAGTCTCTGGAAACACTCTGTGTACATACAGGTGATTAAACAAGGGTTCTATACGACGATCATCCTTTTCATCACATTAATGTCAGTTACAACAGGTGTTGAATGTCCTGCTTGCAGGGTGAGTGAAAGAAGATTCAATAATACAGGCCACCCCATAAAAAAAGGCCACGACTAGCCACCACTTCCACACACTCCCACAAAAATGCTCCAGAATAGAGAACTTTATAAATGGCAAGACCCTGCCAGGCGTGAAGAGAATCTTCGAAGCTGAAGAGAAGCGAGAAATGACATTAGAAAGCTGAGCATTTTTTCCAGGCCTTCCAGACGAGTTTTAATTAGGACTTCATGCCCACTGACAGTTGTCGATTGATGGTGGTAACTGACCAACCACGTTCCTCTCATTCAGTGCCTGTGTTGCTTTTATCGTTTACTGTAATTAACCTTTATGTGGGTCATGTATCGGTTGTGTTCCTCAATTACGGAACTTATGTGTAATTTATGCATGGATGAGGCTAAGAGAGAGATACATTTACCTAATTATTGTAAATATAATTATCTAGGTATAAGATAGCAGAGGTTTATACTTGCAAAGCAGTGAATTAGTGATTCATTCAGCTGCAGTTTCCTGCTGCCAAGGTCTCTGAGTGTGAGCGCAGTCTAATCAACCAGAACTGTACGCCGGTTACAGCAGGGCCCATCATGTTGAAATCACCGTGGTTCGAACGGCCGACCTTTACCCGTGATGACAGGAGGCTGTTTTTAGGTGGGAGGTGGGTCTGTGAATTCACAGCATACTTGATGTGTACCTGCCCCCTCACCCGCTTGTCAGAGTGGCCCCGTTCTGTTAGCCAGCTTTAGCATTGCGGTCAAACAGGAAGCTCTCCTGAGCCTCACCATTGTGCCTGTGCTGTAGAAAACGGCTCACGCATGACCAGCTGGGTGATAATACATATACAGTGGGGCAGCTATCTTTGAAAGACAGCCATGCGTGACAGTGTCATTGTATTCTTTTAAATACAGCCCGGGAAATGGTTCGTCCCATGGGTACGAAATGACAGGAGGCCTGGGGAATTAACAGCATCCCTGAGCTGGATTTGAACCCCCCCCTCCACTGACAATGCCATACACTGGTCAGTTCATTCTATTTAATGTCTCATAGCTCTGTACTTAACCCTCGCTGTCCTGGGTTGTCAGTGTGTAGCAATTTGCACTGTGCTGTACCTGTTTCATGTTGTGACTTATCTGAGGCCCCCCCATCCTTCTTGTTACATCATGGTCCTGGATCCATACAGCTCTATTCCTCTGAATACTTGATTATGGGTGAGGTGACAATAAAGATACCTTGACTTTGTCATTAAATCACTGACTGGTATGGTTTTTAAATCTCTTCTTCAGGAGATAAAGACACACAAAATCTCCTACCAAAACAATTCATCTCCTTTTCTGTTCTCGGTTTATCTATAGCTACGTTCCTGGCGTCACTGGAGCCGCATTTACACCTGTAATGCATATCCTCGGTTCACCTCCAGCAAGCTAATCGAACCCATTAGAAATCCTATCAAGCAGCTTAGGGACCTTCCACAAAGAGGCGATGCAAGGAAGATTTGACAGATTCGACTTCTTGCAAGCTGGACGCCCATTTATGGACTTTCCACATTTATTTAAAAATATTTTGAAATTGAATTAGGTAGTTTCATTTTATTTACAACCACCCCCAGCCCCCCAAGAAACCTTCTCTTTCTTGGTGTTAGGTTCACAAAGAGTAATCCCATAATTATATGTGGATTGGAAGTAAAAAAGAATCAGATTATGGAGAAAGATGTACATGACAGAAAATTGAGAAATTATTATAAATAAATACTGTACTTCTGTCGGTGAGTCGGGCACCTACTGTCATTTTCAGCTCCTAAAGCATGCAGGCCCTAATTTAATTTCATGTTTCACTGGCTGTATGGGGTGGCAAATGAAATGGGCTCTTTCGCCTGCTCTCCATCTCCCCATTCCCGGCCCCTCCCTTCCTGCATTTTGCTCGTTTTCTGGCCAGCACCTACGCGCCAGGCCCCGTTTAGTGATAAAGACGGTATTACGCACCACCGCCAAAGCGAAGAAGGCGAATGAGTTGGCACCAGAAATGAAATGAGATGGAAAAGGAAGAGTTTGAGGAGAAATCAGGACTGCGGGCTAGAGGGTGTCACCAGTATTTGGTCTAAATCACAGCACGCCGCTCCACATATTTTTCTCGTTGAGCGATGGAGAGTGCTATCAGCCAATGAAGTCCCGGTCGAGGATCAAAGTCAAGAGCCGATTGCAAGTTTTCAGGAAATTAGTTTAATTAGTTGAAAAATACCCTTGTGCCCTACTGGTGTTCTGGTACAGTGATTATAAAGGCTACTTGAGGCTCTGTTTAAAATTTAGAGAGATGTACAGTGTGTAGTGTATACAGGATATTCGGACCAAGTATGAGACATAAGAGGAGTTCTCCTTCAGTCTGAGTTGTAATTCAAACCTCGGCGTTGGGTTGTTTCCTCTTTGAATATTTTGGAGTGTGAGGAGCCAGGTATTAGAGGTCCTTGGTTACTGAGTAGCTAAGCAGCTGAGTAGCTAGGTGTTTGAGTGGCTATGTGGTTAAGGAGCTAGGAGCTACATGTTATGTGTGGCATACAAGCATCTTGTATTTGGAAGGAAGCAGAGTCTGGATGGTGACTTAACAGATTTTAGCTTGGAAAACGGAACTTCAAACAGGTAGAGCTCGGTACGTTTTTAGCAAGGTAGCCGGTCATTTATTGTTCTGGGACAGAAGGGGAATGGGACCTTGCTGACCTATTCTGACATGGAAGTGAGTCATAACTGAGTCACTCTAGGCCTGTGCATTGTGGAGAATGAGACATGCTCTGACCCCACCTGGCCCTCTTAGCGGGTGAACTGTGGAAGAGTAAGGGGCTCTGTCTGGGAGCTGCGGGTGAGGGTCTCTAGCCAGTGCCATTTAGCAGGAGGAGGTGGTTTCATGCGTGGACATCCACAGTCTGGGCCTCATTAACTTTCATGAAATGCCCTGGGGGGGGCCGGCCCCAGCAGGGATTCGTTCCTCTCCGCCTACGCCTTTAATTCTAGCTGTCTCTGCGAGAGGAGTCCTCGTTTTCTTTTGTTTTAATCAAACACGGCGAGAGGAAGGAATGGAACTGTGGCTATGTGTCAAATCCTATCTAGTTTGTGGTTGTTTGTAGGGTTTTTTTTTTTTAAGAAGCCCGCTAGCACTGCTATCTGCGTATCAATCTCAGCCGATGTCCCGAACGCAGCTGTTGCCAAGAATCACTGTAATTAAGGGGCTGCTAAATCGCCCGTGAAACGTCTCCGCCGCGGGTCTGTTGATGGCTCTGAGCGTGCCGCGGCCCGCGGGCCTCGCTGAAACCCGGCTCCGAGCCTGCCAGAATTCAGCCAGGGGCCCGATCTTTCGCACGGCCCCCACGTCGACATTAATAAGCGCAGTTGACCTCTTTAGAGATGAGCTGCTTATCTACGTATGATTTCTCATTTAGAGGTCGTGGCTAGAGGGGCACATGTGTGGGAAATGGCAGTATTCACTTAAGGGCCGTGTGGGTTTGAACCTGTTGACTTACTATACAGGAATAGGCCATGAGACAATCAGAGAGCTGTTTAGGGGTGTTTTTCTGCCTGCATTAGTACTGTGGGTTGGACTTTCGCTGCGTAGAAACACCAAGAAAAAGGGAGGCAGTTATGCCTGTGTCGCCCCTACTCTGCACTCGGTGAGATGCTCTGCCTGTTGCAGCAGGAGCTTTGATTTCTGTTGCTTAGCTACCTGCATGCAGCACTTGTCCATCCTCCCTGGGAAATGCGTGTGGTCAGAGGATCTTTCGGCTGCACTGGGATAAAAAGCTCCACGCATCCTGAGCTCTCCGTTTTCTCTGTTTGTGCCCCTTTATTTGCCACCATTCCCAGCATGTTGGGCTTTATGACATGCCACTGGGAAACTTAACCCCTGTGTTATTTTTGGGGTCGAAGTGACCCCAGTCCATTTTTAAAATTAGGTTAAATTCGATAGATTCTAGAACTTAGAACGGAAGAAGTAAAATACACAGGGGTTAAAGTACACACATCAGTGCCTACACCTCTCACTGCTAACTGGGGTCCAGTGTGTTTCAAACACACACTCCTTCTAAAGGCAAGGTGACAGCAAAGTTAGACCTACTGCAATAGTGCTGGCATTAGTGGTGTTATGACTGATTAGATGTGATCATCTTATCTCTCACTGACAAGCATTTTGTGCATTTTAGTGAAAGCTGTATGCTGAATTCAATTTTGCAGCGTGTGTACAGGATATAATCACACCAAGAGCCTGTGGCTTTAAGGCGTAATTGAATTATTTATCTATGTCATGTAGTTGTAATTCAGAGCTTCGTCTCCTGCTGTCCACAGTGGTCCAGCAGATTCAGTCTTCACTGATGTTTGTTGATGCACCTGGCTTTTCTCTTCACGCCATCCCATAGTTGGATGCTGCCTCTTGTTGGCTCACTACATCTTATGCACGGCATGGGGAAAGCTGCCCATCACACCTCCATGCAGAGGCCCCCAGTTGTATTGTTTTATACAGATGGTTGCTTTTTCTGGAAATTTTTGGTTGAAGTTCCTCCTAATGAGTCCAAGAACACATTTTAGAATGTGATACTTCTTGGTAGGAATCTGAGTCTTTTACCACCCTGAGCACTTTGACCTTGTATTAATATATTATAATAGCAATGTAACCTTGAATATACACTCAGTGGTGGACAATTCAGGTCCAGAAAGTTAAATTCCAGACCAAGATTTGGTTTCAACCAACCAGCTGAGTACTCTGTGACTGTGACTCTTTATATTTGGTTGAAACAAAATCTTGGTCTGGATTTTTATTTTCTGGACCGGAACTTTTAAAGATTGTTGATTGTGGGGTTGGGTAAGGTTGTAGAAGCTGGGACTGGATTTCAGTGAATATCAGTACTGTAGCATAGAATGTTAATAAGGAATCGTTGACTTGTTTGTTAGCTTCAAAGATGTCTGTTCAGTGTTGCACGAGTGGTAATTTACCGAAACGTGGGGGTCTGCCGTAGCCCCCACCCACCATCTTGCACAGCTGTTTCTCGCTTTACCAAAAAAAAAGATTCTTTCTTGATAACATTCATGTTTTTAAGATATTAATACCATGTTTCCTCTTTTGTGCCGTGAAAGGAATTATCCTAGGCAAATTGGCGCTTCAAGCTTTACACGTGTCAGAGTCTATTTTAGAAACCTTACAACACCTTTTAATATATACAGTGATTATACAGCCACAGGAAGGAGTGTTTTTTTTTCCCTCCCATCTCCTCCAGATAGCAGCCACCCCCAGCGATGGCCCCTCCGGTCTGTTGTTAAGGTTTCTGTGAGGCCCAGCAGAAGCATGGCTATAAAACTGTACATATAATAGCCTGTGCAAACAGGTCTTATCTTTTGTGTGGAAATTAATGTTGCTTCCTGAATAATCAGATAACGCAGGGCTCCGTATATCATCTGAATGCTGGTCCTTTTTCCCCTTGTCTGCTGCTATCCGCAATGACATTGGCCACCTGCTGGAAATGTAAGGGGGCAGTACATCACTGCCTTTAAAATCCTACTCATAAAACACATTTTAGATGCTCTCCTGCTTTGCTAACATGAAGATCAGTCCTGTTACTAATGAATGTGCAGCAGAAAAAGGACTCATTTATTCATTCTCATTTATTTGTCTTTAGATTGCCTACGTCATGCATCTGACAGCTTTTGTACAGCAGGGTATTTCGCTAGAATGATTTGGGTTATATACTCACCTCAAGAATACAACTGAAGGACTCATGGTGTGACAGGATTGAAGTTTCTGCCTTTGAACACCTCATGTTAAGTGAAGATTTACAGACACGGATTTGAATTTAGTACGTAACATGATAGACGGGTTCATAACTGGTATTCTCCATGTGAAGAATTTCAGGAATGTGCACGCTACAAAAATTCATCAAGACAACTGAAAAAACCTTAGATCATTAATTTAAATGTATTTTAAATTATGTAAATCACGGGCATGCTGTTAACTGATGAAGGTACAGATAGCTTCAGTCATCTAAACTAACCCATCAGCAAGTATAAGGCAGAACACAGTCTTTGATGAGAGGATGGTGCCTTTGAAAATCCTCCGGTAAATAAAATTATTGTGGCCATAAATATTTCAAATTCTGTCCCTTTGGTTTGTGGAACAGTCCACAGTGTAAAAATTAATTAAGTGGAATTAACTGAGAGTTTTGAGTTTTTGTCCCAAGATGGGAAAGTCTAAAATTTTTTTACCATAATTGTCCCAGTACAGATGGATGGATGGACAGATGGATCTTCTACAAAGGTGTAAAACTAAATCATACATTTGCAGGCCCTGCATTCGGTGAATCAAATATATTCTGTAACGTTGTACATATTTTCATTTCTGCTCACGAATGGACCATTGCCTAATGAGGCCAGTCATATGCTACACACATCAGAAGAGGTCACACTCACTCGCAATAGCTTTGTGTTAAATGTTAACTGCTGGTTAAAGGTGTTTTAAGGCTATGTGCGTGTGCAAGGGATGTGAAAAGGTATGTACTAATTTGGCAACATCAGGCTTTATTATAGATCAGTTAGCTTCTGCCGTGAATGAGCGGGTGGGTGATAATGGGGTGAACCGGTTTTGTGGAGAGCAAGGGAATAATTAACGTTAAACTCTCGGAAATTCAATCGAAGTAGTGGCTCCCCAGAATGTTACCGTGCTTACAGCTGCAGAATGTAATTAGACAACCTTTCTGTAAAGGAAATTGGTTCCAAGAGGTCTGAAAACGGTGACTCCTCACTAAGGCACCAAGGTCCATCCCCACGGTGAAATAAAAAGACAGACTGGTCATTTGGAAGAGAGATGCTTCATTGGGGTGAGCGGGGTGAGAGTCAGTCTCTGAGAAGCTAAAACTAAGACATGAAGCTCTTTCTATGTTTGTGTCAGTGGACAGGCTTAAGAGTCTTTTATGAACAGATGGTGAAACCTGGAAAAAATATTACAAAATTTTTTTTTTACTGAACGTTTCTGAGTTTTGATGACCTGGGGGTTTGGATTGTTAATTGAATTGTCAAAGGGAGATGACTGTGAATACGAGACCCAACAAACACCTGTGAGTGTATTTCTTTGTCCATATGATACCTGCTGCCCATGGCTCTTCATGTACAGATAATGTTAACATGAGAATCTGCAACTGAACCTACAATCATTAGCTGCCTGTGTAGACTGTGTTCCTTGAAGGTCGAACAGAAAGCGGTGTCAGATGGAACATTCCGGCCTACGTATAATTTCCTACTTGCTTCACCAGCTGTTCCCGCCCTTAGCCTTGAGTCATGAAGCGCCGCTCCTATCGCCTGGTTGGGACACGCCCACTTTACGTCTGTGTAATGAATCTTGGAATATGTTGTGCTGTGAAGGATCCATCGGATGGATCTTTCATGACTCGGAAAAAGGAGGACGCATTTCTAGATTGCATTTGAAAGCCTTCATTACCGCTGTGATGCATTAGTGTCTTCCAATGCAGCCTTAGAAGGGGGCAGTCTCTGAATTCGGACACAGCCATTGGAGCACATCGTCCTATAGCAGCAACCACGTGATTCCTTCATTTTTACCTTTTCACACATCCTGGCAGAGGAATGCAAATATTACCTATAACCCCCAGAGGCACTGTCACATGGTTTAACTCAATGTTGGTAAAGAATACACAACAAAAAATGATAAATTAATTTAATGGGTAATTCAATCACTGACTTCATTTAGCAGTTTCTGAATTTTTGTGGCAATGCCTTTATGTGCAGCTTGCCAGACAAATTTCAGAATAAACAGCTTCTCTGTTCCATTCAGGCACCTAACAGCATTTTAATGAAGTGAAATCACACCTGCTTCATAGTCTTTCGCCCCTCACCACTGATATATAAGGACAGAATTGCAGATAGGCAGGTAAGTGTTACAGTACTCCTCATTTAAATTTCCCAATGTACCATACACTTTACGCCTATTTATTGTGAAGGCTTTCTGGGAAGCTAAATAAATTGTTTTACCCTTTTTAAAAATGATTTGTATAATATTTTAGATAAACTGAACCGACTTAAGTGTTAAGTTAAATATTTCTTAACGTGTTGTTTAACAATGTAACAGGCACTTTTCAACAATCGGTAGAATTACAATAGAGATGTGTTTTTAAATTTAAGTGACAGGCCACACTCCAGGTCCCATCTGTGCATCGTTCACGGAGGGGATGGGAGCTGAACGCAGTGATTAGGGATGTTAGCGTGGCCTGCTAACCAAAGAGCTGGCCTGCGATGTCCGCCGCCTGCCGTGAACCTCGCTTCTGGCTCAGAGTGTCCAGGGAGGCCCGGTGCATGAAGCAGGGGGTGAGACGTGATTTTCGCTCTGGCTGCCGCAGCTCCTCATCCCCATCAGAGCCCAGCCCATTGGCATCGATCTCGGCATCCAGCGTGCCCCCCATGTGCTCTGTGCAGCCCTCGTTCAGGTACTCTATCTCCTCCACGCACGGTGGCTCGTCATCCTCGAAGGAGCTGGGAGGAGAGGTCGCACTGTGTCAGGGGCCTCATGCATATCCGGGGGATCTACCTGCCTGAGCACATTTATCAGCCAACAAGCCAGTAGGGTCTGGAATGGCCCGGCTCCCACCTCACTTCCTGTTCCCTCTTCACTAAGCCACCTCCCCTCTGTGTGCAAACCTGTCCTCACCCTCACTCTCCGTTTCATTCGGACAGGACATATGATATCATAACTTGGTATTCTTTCATTATTCTCACATCTCTGTTTTTTTTGGACTAGGATTGCAGCAAGGGTTGGAGCTAGAAGTAGGGTGAGGGTCAGAGCTAGGATTGGGGTTATAGATGCTGTGAGTGTTGCCGTTAGTGTTAGGGTTAGCGCTAGGGACGCAGTACGTCATGTCGCTGGGAACCAATCCACTGCTTATACATAGGGTCGGATCACGGTAAGGATGAAGCATACATATTGATAGTTCTAGTTACTAATTTTGTTCATCTGAGAAATGATGATCAAACAGAAAATCTTTGTTATCCATCACTAGTTGTGATGTCTGAAAAAGCCAAAACCTTTCCAACCCTAACCCTAGCTTCAGTTGGCTATGCCTAATTTGCAGAGACAGACTGACACAACAGACTGTTGGAAAGTATGAAATAAGGTGATAAATTGAGCTAATGTGCGTTTCCTGTTTTATGGGACCCCTGAACTATCATAAAAACAGGCTTTTTTGTTTTGAAAGACCCATGATCATTATATTCATAACTTAAGCTTCAGTTGGCCAACTCCAATTTGGGGAATACGGTTACAGAATAGGCTATTGGAAAGTATGACATATGCTATTAAATCGAGTTAACCTGTGGTTTCCCGTTATAAGGGTACCTTGAACTACTATAAAACAGGATGTGATGTCTGAATTAGCCATAACTTTTCTAACCCTAACCCTAGCTTCACTTGGCTAACCCTAATTTGGGGTCACAGGGTTACAAAATAGGCCATTAGAAACTATGAAAAATGCTATTAAATCAAGACAAATTTTGGTTTCCTGTTATACAGGGCCTCTGAACAATCATAAAAATAGCTTTTGATATCTGAAAAATCCCTCACCAATCTATCCCTAACGATAGTTTCAGTTGGCCAACCCTAATTTGGGGAGACAGGGTGACACAACAGGCTGTTGGAAAGTATGAAATCTGCTATTAAATCGAATTAACCTGTCACTTCCCATTATACAAGGCCTCTGAACTATCATAAAAACAGGTTTTGAAGTCTGAAAAAACCATAACCTTTCTAACTCTAACTCTAATTTCAGTTAGGTAACCCTAATTTGGGGACTTAGTGTGACATAACAAGCCATTGGTATGAATTTTATTATCAAATCAAGCTAAACTGTGGGTTCCCATTACATGGGTCCCTTCTACAATCATAAAAACTGTTTTTGATGTCTGAAAAAGCCATGATCTTTCTAAACCTAACCCTAGCTACAGCTGCGTAACCTTAATTTGGGGACTCAGGGTAACAGAACAGGCCGTTGAAATATGCCATTAATATTAGATTTCAGTTTGAAGTCCAGTCCAATTTGTCCCTTTTTTCAGGTCCTGAATCTGAATAAAGGTAATTCTTAGATCATTTTAAGCAATGGAGCATTAAATAAAGAAATAATGACTTGAATTGCATCGTGATCATATTTTAAATAATTTGATATAATTCAAAATCATTTGTTATGAAAAAAATCATCATGATTAAATACTTTGCCATATAGCGCAGCCCTAGGTAAATGCAGGGGCTGCATGGCTAAGGGATGCTGTGAGCAGCTTACACATGTCCTCATGATCAGTTGCAGGGACTGGGAGCTCCATGGGCCGCCCCAACATGTCCCTCCAGATCTTGGTTTTATCCTTCAGATGTAAAGTCAGCTTTGTGTTCCATTGATCTATACAAAGAGTCGTGTGTGAATAAGGTCCACTGACCAGAACGTTAACAATAATAAGTTATTATTAACATGCTGTACAGTGGGCCATATTCACACATGACTCACCATACAGATCAATGCTGACAGCTTACACATGTCCTCATGATCAGACGCTGGGACTGGGAGCTCTATGGGACACTCCAACGTGTCCCTCCAGATCTTGGTTTTATCCCTCATATGTAAAGTCAGCTTTGTGTTCCATTGATCTGTACGGTGAGTCGTATGTAAATATGGACCACTGTACAGCACGTTATGCGGTGTACCCTTCCCATACGCCACGGTCTCCTTGTATGACTCACAGAGTCATTACGCCACACGGCAGCATACCCCAGACGCGGCCAGATATGCTGACGTGAGATGTCATCCTGGGAAATTATTTCACAGACTCTCATTTTAGGGCTGGTTATTTGCCCCCAGGGCGCCTTTCACCACGACGACCAAAGCCTGATGGGATGGCAATTGACCTGGCCCTGATGAGCTGATTCTGTGCCGGTAGGTGGCACCGGGGGCAGCAGTGATGAATAAGAAACGGGCTGGGATGGGCCAGACTCCCTAAAAAGGGTGACGGGTGTGTGGTTAGACAGTGCTCCCTTCTGATGGAGCTCTCAGCAGACTGAGTATTACCATGTTATTAATGGGAAGTATGTATACTTTTATATGTAGATGTAATCCTGTTTTCAGTGCTGATCTAAACACAAAATAAAGCCTGACATAACCAAATAGAAAAAAATCTTTCCACCTTCTAAGACCCGAAAGTATGGTGCCATCTTTACATGGAGCGCAGGTTCAGACCATGCTGTCCTGCAAGGGAAATGGTAGTTTCACTGCATGCTGACATGTGTCCAGTGTCCTAAGCTTTTATTTTAGTTTACACGCCCATAAAATCTTAAAGAGCTAGAGAACTCAGGCCTTGAGTTTTTTCATCCATTATTTCTTATGCCAGAAGCACTAATTTCATATAATTTTGCTTAACACTCACAAAACAGCCCTAGTACAGGCACAAAAATATACTACGGGAGAGGTGAAATAAGCCAATATTGAGAATAAGACACAAGACTCAATAAGAGAGAAATTCGCAGTGGAGCACACACCAAGCTCCTCCGATCCCTGAGGCACGCCCTGGCTCTGAGCACGAGAGTTCGATGGCTACCGTGACAACAAGAGCAGTCCCATCTTCATTTCAATCTGCAGCGGAGAGCTCAACTCAAACCACATACTTATTCTTAAGTAAAAACCATTTTCTCAGGTCTTTTCCCCCCTTTTCCGTTGGAAAAAAACAGCTGGTGAGAGATTAAAAGCTCTGCCTCTTCTGAAGCAATGAAACACTATCCAGTCACACAGGGACCATATTGATCAACCTGAGACAATGTCTGCCACTGTCCATTATCTGTGTATTGAACTCCACAGCTTAGCACATTACCGCTCCCCAATGACAAATCTTTTATCTTCAATGCAAGTGATCCATTGGACGGCAGACATACAAAGGGCTTTGTTCCTGCTGACCGCAGGAGGAGAAAGGATTACCATACGGTATAACGCTTACAGTGCTGCGAGAGGGGGCTCCACCACTGCAAATAAGAGCAAACATGGATGCACAGGCATGGGGTCTTCCCTTCGTGACCTTTGCTATCTGAAGTGAAATGAGTGTTCTCCTCACTGAACTGCTGAAATCACATAAGTCCCGAATGAGAGAAAATCACAGGTATCTGCAAATTCATCTTTGAGGACTGAGCTTGTTAGCGGAGGAAGTCGTCATCCTGCCTCTGCCTGTCGCCAAAACCCTCCCGCACATCATCACTGTGCTGAACACCACCCCCGTCAAACCTCCTTAGTTCTCGGCTCCCACGTTTCCCCAGAAAGAACGACGTTCACGCCAAGGGTGGTTGAGCGTCTGGGGCTTTGAAGCAGAGCAGGCCAAAAGCAGAGAGAACTCCGGCTTGGTCAGGCGGTGCTTCCCAGAGGCCGGGCCGCTGTATTTCCAGGGCAGCGTGGGCCTGACACACAGACACATCTGAGAGGCCATCTCCCTCGGCGGACCCCGAGGAGCAGCGCTGCCTTTAAATGAAGCCTTTTGCCAGCTCTGTGGAGCCCATCACAGCCGAGGTGGAATCGTAAGACCCAAGTAAACCTCACTGTAGGTCCTGTAGGAATGACACGTTTCGCAGACAGACCCAAAACATTTGTGTCCAGAGTTGTTCAAAATATGGGAGTGTCAGCACAGAGATGTAGGATTTTACATACCTGTCCAATTAACTGACAGAAAAACAAGGTGATCTGGGGTTTCTCTGGCTACTGGGTGAGTGTTTAGAAGATAGATGGTTCTAGTGTAGAATGGATGGATGGAGGGATGGATGGATGGATTGATTAAATTTGATTGATACATTATAGGTGTCATGTTTTTATGTTTACACTTTAAAGCTTAATGTTGCAATCAATCAAATTATCTGCACGTGTATTTTCTTGTACCACAAAGTTACTATAGTAAAATGTGAGTATAATTACAGCAGTCATGTACAGGACTTAAGTGGGACGTAACAGGGAAATAAATGGACGTTTAATGTACACTCGACTTTGGCAGGAAGGTCTGGAATTTCTTGATGCTGACAGGGGAAAAGCCTGTTATAGCCACAGAGCTGACATACTGTACAATCGAGAGGATTATCATGGTGGCCCCTGCAGTGCCGGCGATTTGCATAGATAATACTGAGTCTGCTAACGAGAGCATGATGTGCAGGGAGCATTAGAGACCTTCGTTAGCAACTCCTGGCCCACAAAGAACTTGTTATAAATTCATACAAGCTCCACAGACCTGACTGACAATGCATGTCACACATCTAAAAATGTTTAAAAACATTTCAGAGTATATTATAATTAGGGCAGCAGGGTAGCTTAGTGAGTAGCATTGTGGCCTTATGCCTCTGGGGATGTGAGTTTGAGTCCTGCCCTGGATATGTGTGTGTGTGTGTGTGTGTGTGTTTGTGTGTGTGTGTGTGTGTGTGTGTGTTGGGGGGGGCAGTGTCATGTATGACCAGATGTCCCCATAATGTGATAAAAACTTGTTACTTTGAAGTTGTGGGGACCTTTTTTCAGTCCCCACAAGGGGAAACTCAGTTTTATAAAAATCTGTGAATCAAAAAACTAAAATTGACAAAAGTCTTGTATGTTTGCGCTTACTTATAGTTAAGGTTAGGGCTGGGTAGGGGTTAGGGTTGACATCGTTGGGATTAAGGTTATGCCCAAAGAAATGAATGGAGAGTCCCCACAAAGATATAGATACCTAATCTGTGTGTGTTCATTTACAAATGTTAGAATTCTAGTGCACACCTGTTACACAGGAACTATCGCAGTAGCACTTTGTAAAATGTAATGAAAATATCCTATTTATGGAATGCAATTATCTACAATTCATTTACAATAAAGTACCTTTTTCATATTCACTGTAATTACTGTAACCTGGCACTTTATAAAAATCCAGTCAGAGTGCATTAGTATTGTTCGCTGTTCAGCGAAGGGACACGTATCAGTATGGGGCCCGGTGAGCTCTCTGCTTGCTGCAGGACCTGTGCATTAGGAGTTTTTATCCCTCTAGAACTGAACCTAGACAAGCTGAGTGGTGATGTGAAATCTGCCTTGAATACACCATTTAATGTGTTATTTTCCCACTCAGACAAACGCTTTGCTTTTTTGGTTTGTCATTATAATTGATACAGGCTGTGCCTATATGTGTCTGGGCAATGCACTCAAAGATCGATTCCTCTCTGGAGTAAAGGAAAGTGTGGAATTAGTAAGATCTGTAACCAGCAACCTGAAAGCTGAAAGGCATTCATCTACCTCAAAAAAATGTAATTGCTGTGCACCGTGGACTTTCTTGTCTCTAGAACATTCTAAAAGTGATTATTTAACAGCCAGCAGCAAGACCTAGCAAACACAAACGTTAACACACTTGTCTGTGCTAATACAGGCTTCCTGCCTGTGTGTGTAGTCATCATCTGTGTGCGATGTTTGCAGGAGGCCACACACTGGTGGGAACACGCCAGCACCTCAACCTGTTCAGAAGCTCAAAGTTAAGGGAATATTTTGGATGGGATGGGATTTGCTGCCTACTGATGCCTGAGACTGTGGCAATGACATGCAGGTACATGAGGGCAGGGATCTCAGCCCACATTATCTAACGTGATGGCGTTGAGCACATCCCCAGTGCTACGGCTGTCTATTCCTTTTGGAGAAACTCCCCCTCAGTGTGCCAACACCTTCACCCGTAGGGGAAATTATTGCAAGTCTATACCCATAAATAATCACCTTCCAGGCTGCTCCAATGGAGCACATAAATAAATTCACACATCCCCATGGCCCCTTGGAGGCATTGGCCTGACAGGAAGGCGAGGCTGACAGTGGGCAGGTACAGGCTCACAGCCCTCACAGGTACAGGCTGATAGTGGACAAGTAAAGGCTAACAGCGGGCAAGTACAGGCTGACAGCTCTCATAAATACAGGCTGACAGCCCTAACAGGTATAGGCAGACTGGGCAGGTACAAGCTGACAGCCCTCACGGGTACAGGCTGACAGTGGGCAAGTAAAGGCTAACAGCGGGCAGGTATAGGCTGACAGCTCTCATAAATACAGGCTGACAGCCCTAACAGGTACAGGCAGACTGGGCAGGTACAAGCTGACAGCCCTCACAGGTACAGGCTGACAGTGGGCAGGTACAGGCGCACGGCCCTAACAGGTACAGGCAGACTGGGCAGGTACAAGCTGACAGC
>JAAGVU020000008.1:5121163-5137125 GCA_011763525.2 Mormyrus iriodes | reverse complement strand
TACAGGCTGACAGTGGGCAGGTACAGGCGCACGGCCCTAACAGGTACAGGCAGACTGGGCAGGTACAAGCTGACAGCACTCACAGGTACAGGCTGACAGTGGGCAGGTACCGGTGCACGGCCCTTACAGATACAGGCTGACAGTTGGCAGGTACAGGCGCACGGCCCTCACAGGTACAGGCTGACAGTGGACAGTTACAGGCGCACAGCCCTCACAGGTACAGGCTGACAGTGGACAGTTACAGGCGCATGGCCCTCACAGGTACAGGCTGACAGTGGGCAGGTACAGGCGCACAGCCCTCACAGGTACAGGCTGACAATGGGCAGGTACAAGCTGACAGCCCTCACAGGTATAGGCTGACATTGGGCAGGTACAGGTGCACAGCCCTCACAGGTACAGGCTGACAATGGGCAGATACAGGCTGACAGCAGGCAGGTTCAGGCTCACAGCCCTCAGCTCTTCAGGGCTATCTGAGGCCTGAGGCTTTGCTGACCTACAATCCTCTGTTTAACATCACTAGTGTCTTACAATGGAACAATGTATAAAAACATGCAGCAATTAACTATAAACTGTTAACTAAGGCTGTTAACTAATCCTGTTTGAATTGAGAGTCAGTCGATTAATCTGATTATTTTCATTAATCTGACACTCACAAATACAATATTATTAACTTTTGAATAACAGTCCAAAAACCTACATCCAGTGTTGTCATCGTCTCAAATTGAAGCTATGGAAAGAAGATATGTCCAAGTTAAATGGAATTTGAATTTTAATATCACTTTCCAGTTAAATGCCAGGCTCCAGGAGAGGGGGGAGGGTTAATCCAGTAAAGCCACAAGGCAGCACTGCGGAGTTACACAGAATGAATTTAATTGAGGTTCACACTAAAGCCTGACGTTCACTTAAACCCTTTGATGGTCTGAAAAGCCCTTTTGCATTTTCTTCTGAAAACATTTAGGCAGTAAGTGACACTTACCTCATTTTGCCCATGAATCATAATGTCCCTGCAACTGAATCTGAACAACACGCCATCCTCCCCAGGTTTGGGTCACGATTAGTGTCACATGTTAATGTGAAACAGCTGGGTGAGTCTTTCAATCAAGGAAACAAACCAGTCAAAGCACAAGAAGAACTGAACTATTTAGCCAGGCACACAAGCCTTTCAGTTTTAAGGTTTGTAAAACCTGAAGTAGCTCAAAGTGTCCCTGACATGGATTATCTGCTCTCCCTACACATACATGCAGTGAATGTAGCCCATGCACAGACGCAAGCGAGGCTGAGGGACTTACTTGTGCGACTGGTGCTCCTGGAGGCCGTTGTACAGGTCATACAGCAGCGAGGGCTGGCTGATGAGCTCCCTGCTATATAACATTGAGTTCCTCCTAAGAGGCAGCAGGCTTTGGCAGAACTTCAGGCCCATCTCCTCCAGTTCCCTGGTGCCAGTCTGAAGGCCCTGGTATAGAAAAGAGCAATGCCATTAGCTGCCCTGGGGGGGGGGGGGGTCAGTCAACTAAACAACGATGTGACTTTGAAGTGAACCACGTGGCCACACTGCACCTCATTCCCTTTGGCACCACATTGTAAGATTATTCAGAAAGTGATTTGTGAACGTAGATGCTCGGCATATCATTAGCATTGTGTGGCCTTCGCACCGGCTTCCCCACACACTGCAAAAGCAGGAGAGTCACACTCAGAGCCTCCAGAAAAGCTGGGACTGAGGTCAGCATCACCACCGGCCTGTATTTCTCTGCAGCTTACAGCCACCCCCACCCAGACATCCCCAGCTGCCTGGGCAGAGGCACTGTCTGTGGAGAGGCAGGTGGCGTGGGTTGCATTCAAAATGCACCCCCCTTTGTACCCCCCCCATCGCAACGGATCTGGCCAATCAACCGGCGACGCCGAAGTACAGTGTGCAGCCAAAGTGCATCGTGTGCAATGGATTACATTTTGGCCGCTTGGAAAGAAACTGGAGTGGAGTTCAAGTGTGGAATGAACACAGGCACGTCGAGGGGGAGACCAGTGTGGCTGGGGCAGGGCATCAGCAAGCATTGCTCCTGAGCTCTTGGGGGGGCTCATCCGCATAATTAATCAGGAGACAGATTTTACCCATTTTCATATGGACTATCCCTAGACTGGCTTCCTTTCCGCTGGGCAGGTCATATGTTAAAATAGATGTATGTTGGAATAGCATAATTGCACTGACGTTGAGGTGTGAGAATGACATTGGGATAAGCATGTCAGGCTAGGATGGTCATGCTGCCTTACAGTACAGTACTTTCCCGGGGCAACAATTGTATGGCGCGCAGTGCGCACTTGGTAGCATAACGCTGCCGCCTGAAATGTATTTTTACATACATTTATTTAAATTTATGTAAAAACTTTAGTCATTATAAGTCATATAAGTTGCAAGTCGGGGACTGTCTGCAAGTACTATTTATTTGCCCTACCCGTTTGATTTTGATGAAAATCACATTACAAGAATTTGTCTCTAGTGACTAATACCCTAAGAATCCAGATATCGCACAGCAGTGCAGGCCGGGGCTGGTGCATGGACGTCAGCTTTAGAAGATGTGGGTATGTTACGGAGAGCAGCGAGCCGGTGGGCGGAGGGCCAGGCTGGGCAGGGCAGCGCAGAGAAAGCTAAGAGTAATGATGGGTGTGGTTCAGGCGGGGGCACTGCTATCATCTTCACGCGGGCACGATCATCGTCCTTGTGGCCACTCACTGCATTTTCCTCGCTCAGCTATGGGCAGGGAAAATAAGGTGCTCAAATGCAATTTTAGGGGTGAGACCGGATTATGAAATGACAGTAGGGCACAATGGCCGAAGCCTGGGCGTCCTTAATGAGTGTCAGAGAAAAGCGGGCACCCCGGATATCGGGATAATGAGGGAAAATGGACCATTCAGGACTTACAAAGCACTGGGGTTGGACTTGCGAGGTTTACTGATAACACAGTGCTCACACCCTCTTCCTTAGCTGCTCGTTAGCTACGAACAACTTCATTCACTGCCCCGCCGTTTGAATTAAAGGGACATTCGATTAGGGAGCATTTAATTAATTGGCTGACAAAAGCTCACGTACCAAATGGGTCACGTGTCAAACCCAGTGACCCCTGCACACAATACATGCATGTTTTTAGCTCACCGACGGAAAGACGAGGACAGCATAGAGCTCTCAACACGGCAGACTGCAGGGCTAATAAAAAGGCCACATTCCCCACTTCCCTATCCGAAGCCAATCTGCTTCCTGATTAATATACGGCCTGGGCACATACCAGAGGGAATTTAAGTATCTCAGGCTGGACGCTAAGAACACCGTGCTCTGGGTCTCGGTGTCCTGCATCACCCCCGCTGAAAAGGAGAGGCCTGCCGGACACATCTTTAAAAAGAGCTAACACGGCACCACCTGAGGGCTGGCACCATGGAAAGAGTGCCACCTACTGGCACACCAGCTGCCCTCTTCCAGGCCCCGCTCTGCCGCAGTCCATGCTGGCTCCGGCTGGCCGGGGCTTCTCGGGGGGCTGGGAGGAACACGGCCAAATCGAATCGGACTCAGCCGAGAGGCCTGGGCACGCAGGGGGAGTACAGAGGAGCGGGATTCAGAAGGCCGGGCGATTACACAGCGCTCGCTTTCAAATGCTCACTTCCTTAAGGTCAGTCCAGAGTTACTTGGTTCCTATCTGATCCTTTTAAAATACCATATTTTCCCTGAAATTAGTGCTGGGCAATTAATCAAATTTTACTTTCAGTTATCATTTTGACTTCTAACAATTATCAAAACAAAATAATCGATATTAAGTAATTATCGCGCCGCATTTTCTTTCACAGTGATGCTCCTGTTTTCTAACATTATAAATCCAGTGCCCCCCTTTCCAGCCCCCGTTTTGTTTCTCAGTTGAATGACATTTTGGGTTCCAGGAAGAAAGTTTTTTTAAAAGTTCAATAGATGCATGATATTTCCAAAGCCAGTGTGTTTAATTGTGACTGTGTTTAATAATCGTGAACTCAATATTTACCAAAACATTCGGAATTATGCTTTTTACCATAATTCAGTAGCGCTAACTGAAATTACAAAACAATGAAAGTGAAACATGCTTTGTGAGGAACCTTAATAGAGCCACATTCGTTAAACGATTCTAACTCCCCTGGACAGGAGCGCGTGTGTCACCCTGCACTGCCAGGGCTACTCATGCACTCCCCCTGCCAGTGTCTGCGCCTGGATCATCAAGCCTTAATCTGCACCAAAAAGACACCCCACAGCCCCTAAGAAGGCGGCTCCAAAAGCACTGCAGAGCTCCTGCTGAAGACGACTCCCCCTGTGCCTTGTTAACAGGTCTGTTCACCTGGTGAGAGTGAGATTTTAAGAGCCTGCTACACAGCTCTTTACCACCGCTACATTTCATAGTAGGCAGGGCACTAGACAATCACTGTTAAAATGTCAAATAGGAAGGCAGTGCTGCAAGGCTGCCTGGTTTATTATTATAAATAATATGTATTGTTAGGGGTGGTACGGTGGCGCGGTGGTTAGCACTGTTGCCTCACTCCTCTGGGACCAAGTCACCGCCAGGATTCCATGTGTGTGGAGTTTGCATTTTCTGCCCTTGTGGTCGTGGAATTTTGTTTGGGTTCTCCGGTTTCCCCCCACAGTCCAAAAACATGCTGAGGTTAATTGGAGTTACTAAATTGTCCATAGGTGTGTGTGTGAATGGTGGCACCCCATCCTGGGTTGTTCCTTGCCTTGTGCCCATAGACTCTGGAACCCCCATGACCCTGAATAGGACACGCAGTTACAGGAAACGGGTGGATGCATCGTGTGAGTGTGTGTGTAACTGGTGATGGACAGGCATCCTGCCTACCTGATGCCCTGTGCTGCTTGGGATGGGTCCAGCTCTCCTGTGACCCTGACTAGGATAAGCAGTTGGAAGATAGATGGATGGATGAATGGAAGGATGTCACAAAATTGATTAACATGCAACTAAAATCACTCACTTCTTATATTAATCTTAAGACATTTTAAAAGCCATCTCTTCACTGAGGTGTTTCTTGTCCTAGAGTTGGCCCACATCAACCATGTTATGAATGTATGCCCGTCTACTGGCATTGTGGAAGTTCCTCTTACTTTACGTGGCTGTACTGATACCCTGGAGATAGGCTGCTTTTGAGACTTGCTGGCCATGCTGCTGAATTAGCTTCAGCTGCCTCAAATAAGCAAACTTAGAGTTTATCTTTTTCCAGTGATGTGCATGTCAGCATCACTGCTGGACTGTGTGATGAGAGCCACCAGTGCTGAAATGCTCTGTCAGTAGGTTTCTCCAGTGAGGATATGCCCCGCCCCCAGGCTGTCTAGTTCCCATGTAACTGCATATGACTGGCTAAGTGACTGACTGCTAAAAGCAGCAGCTTTCAGACCAACTGCCGGGCAATTATTTTTATACCAGGTGTCTTTGCAGAAATTATTTTCTATTTGCTATACTTGGAAATTTGAGGCTGAAAATTAATTTTAGACCCGAAGAGATGCTGTTCTGGTGAAAAAGACTTTAGTATAAGATCATGTGTGAGACTGTTGCACTACACTGCCCTTCCTGGTATAGATTCTGGATCAGTATGACTCCAGATGGACAAGCAGACGGATGGATGGATGGATGGATATATCCCATCTTTGTGTCTTGGAGTTCTCCTTCCTATTCCTGCTATTAAGCTGAACCTTGACAGCCACCAGCCATATACAGCTTTTACCTAATAAAACATCTTATAGTTTTCTGTAATAAACTTGCCACTTTGTCCTGTTCATCCTCAAGAAATATGGACAAACGTTCAACTTAAATGTGCAGAATGGAAAACCCACAAACAACCAATTATTGCTTTTGGTCAGACTCTCTTAACCAACACACAGGAAGCTTTTAAAAATGAATCGCGGTAGCATGGAGGGGCCTGTCCTGGAAGCTTGCATCTCCCCTGAAACATCCACACTCAGGCAGTTCAGACCTTCATACTTCATGCACCAGTCTGGGCCCCTCTAACCCTTCCCTCAAGATATTGTCCCAAGAAACACAAACCAGTTGAACGGTCGTTGTTTTGGAGGGCTTTTTGTTTGTTTGCTTATAATTACTAAAGAGGAATACTGTGAATTACACATTATGACATTATTTAGTCAGAAAGTTTAGTGAATGTTTGCAGATAAAAATTGCCCAATGCCTCTAAATATGTCTTTGTCTACTCAGCCGAACAAAGGGTTTTCACGCTAACGGAAACCTCTCCTCTGAAGGACCCCCCCCCCCATCATAATTCAGTGGCGGAGTTAATTAAGTGTGATGCCTGTGCTGAATTATACAGCAGATTCCATATCTGTAGAGGGAAGTTAATCGGCAGGATTAGCCGTGGTGACAGATGGACCTTGTCGCACCTTGTAGATGCCCTGGTCACAGCCGTTGTAGGTGCTCTCCATGGTGTAACTCCTGAGCACGCCCATCTCCCGCCACACCACCACACGTGCCGTGGCCTCCCGCGAGCGCTCTACCAGGTAGTTGCAGCTGTTTAAGGAGAAAGCGGGAGCAATACGGTCGAGGGTCTTCGAGATTGTCTGTGAAAGACAGAGAGGGCCTTCACTTCCAAAACACTCAATACTGGTCATTTGTCAGGAAATCTGTCCATTTACACCTTTAGTGAAGTGTAACTCACTGGGCCTTTGCAATTAAAGCCAGTGACCTAAGAAACATATCATTATTACTAAATTAATGCTAATTAATGTGTGAGAAATCGTTTAGTAACAGACCAGGGAGATGATGTGCCTCGTTCAAATGGTCACTCCTGGAAGAGCAGATGTCTTGTTTTCACACTAAATATGGAACATCTTTAGAGAGGGGCGGGCAGAGGGATTGAGGGACGTACCCGGTACCCGGGATCTTCCTTCAGGGTGGCGGTGTCGACAACAGAGCCTGACTGCCAGAGAGTTTCCTTCACGCTGCACCCATAGAGGAAAACGTTCTTCTTCCTTGAGTGGCCGTGGTAATCACAGAAAACCTTTTGGATCAACACCGAGCCCACAGTCAGCTCTCCCTCTTGTGACAGCACAATGCTTCAATTTGTCAGGGAGGCGGCGACAGAAGATGTAACACGGAGCATGCTCCATGATCCCCCGGTAATCCGGGAGGGTTCATGCAAAGTGTGGAGAACAAGTCAAATCCCGCCTTATTCCAGGAGGACCGATGGCTTTCTGAAGGCAGATATTTGCTCTGTCATTCCAAAGCCCTTAAAAGCATGTCCCAGGGGCTAAATTTTGAGCTTCTCTGACTTACCAGAACCAGCTTCGAGCTCAACTACTTAATCTTACAGTCCGGAAATAAATGATTACTGAAGCCGGCGAGCCTCAGAGGAAGCCGCCCCAAACTGCACAGAGGAATAACTCCTATGAATGGCAGATTTACAATTTACTGCAATTAAATCCGTGAATTATTTTCAATGAATTACAATTATTATACAATTATACTTCTACTTCAGTGATTACATGAGCCTGTGAGCTTAACGGTGTGGGTCTTTTACCTAATTAACAACACTAATAAATTATGGTTGAACTAGTTAATGTACCTGGGAAATTAATTCAATAAATTATTACAACTTGGAGTAAAAACATGTTCGCTAATCTTGTCTTAAAATTGTCAAGGCATGGAGACATAAAAAGAGGACATCAACTAAAGATGTACAGCACTACTTAATTAATGTAACATCCTAAATTCTGATTAATATGGAAAGGTAAGGTGTTAAATGCATTCAAGTAATGTACGGACAGAAATGAGCAAGGAGCAGTTGTGCATGCATCTGTTCACGAAGGTTGTTATCTATCCCAAACTAAAGTACCATCCCTCATTGCACTCGTAAGTCCTGTAGATACCTGAGAAATCCCAACAGCCAATGAGGATTTTTGTCTAATTATCCTATGACATTCTTTCATTGCTCAAAGCTGAAGTGTTTAACAGGCTTTTGTGTCTACAATTGGGGCAGAATTATTACTCTGTTCAAAGGCTTTTCCTTCCCATGTGTCTCATACACTGATCCATGGTTAATCCTTACATAGTTATCAGAACATGTGGCACTCCGTCTCTTTAAGGTGCTCCAAATACATGCATATATGTTTACATCCATGTTATGAGCTGAGCCTCCAGCTTGATAAGCTATCAGGATCACTGGATGTCCGATACAGGAATAAAGAATGCAAATACAAATGCCTGGCATCGCTGCCAATTTTTACATCTACATGTTTCAAAAACAAAGATTAATCTTATGTCATGGTTCTTTGTGGCAATAGTAAAACCCACGTAATAAACTCTCCAGACAAGTGTAAGCAGATGAAAACATCATTTTTGTTTCATTTTTGTGTCATTACAAAAGCTGCCATGGTGACCCCAGTGACCCTGTGTATGCCTGCAAAAAACAAAGATGGCATAGCTTTTCTGGTTTCCAGAGCCTTCTCCATTTATTCCTGTACAAAGGAGGAAAAAGCCCTGAAATATTGAACAGGGACTGACTGTCCTTTAAGGAAAGGAGCTGCTGGGGATTGATGGAGTGGAAACAAAGTGTCCTTTTAAAAGGGCTCGACGTGCCCTGGGGGAGGGGGCTCACCAGTGGGGTCCTGCCGATGCTGCTGAGATAGTACAGGAGTCCCTTTGCATGGAAGATGGTGGGACTCAGGCTGGGATCCGGCTTCATCCATTGCCTGTTGAGGTCCTGGCCATTCAGGGAACAGCGGTGCCTGCCAAGGGGGACCACGGTGTCTCACAGAGCACAGGTGCTGGTCATCACTTGAATAGGGCCCTGGGCATGCAACAATTCTGCTTAGAAGCCAAAAAGGGTCATGAAATTTAATTTAAGCATACAGGCTGACAGAGTACATCTATTTGCATTCTTATTTAGGTAAGTGATCTTTAGAAATAAAGTCCAGTCCATTATAACCTGATGAATATTTCTCCTTAAAATAATAATAAGCAGGTTTTTTTTTTTTAAATGACTATACATTTTTATATTACAGGTGGAAATATTTTAGTATGTAATTGGCTGGAAATTTAAAGCCTGTTAAGCCAGATTGTGGAGGTAGTCAGATTCTGGCCTAAAAATTGTGTTAGTTAATATATTTATGAATCAGTTGATTAAATGGCTGATTAAAAAAGAAATCCCACCCACCTCCCTTCCACAGAGTATCCAAAACAGGCAGTGTTTTGGCCAAATCAAACATTCCCACACAACCCACAGCATTCACACAGAAATTCTTTCAAGACTTTCATTATTATAACAGAAAGACACTGGAAGCCAGGAAGTGTTATTAGAGAGTTTTACAGGATAGAACATGAGTCAGGGAAAGCATAAACGCCGCTTCAGACAAACATCTACAGGGAGAAAAATTGTTTTCACACAAAGACACGTTCGAGGCTCAAAGCAAGCCTCCTTCTGACTCAGTGCCAGTCTGACTGGTATTTCACACAGAAGCACAATCCTGGCATTATGTTCCCTAATTTGAGATTGAGGTTCCAAAGGTTTAATTCTTACTGACATATTCCAGAGCGGCCCTGTCAAGTCCTAAGAATCACGTGCTGGCTCTCGCATGTCACTTCTGCACCCGGGCATCACAAGCCCGTTTATTCTCTCTATCATTTTTTTTTTAGCCCAGTTGAATGGCAGTTGTGTGTTTTTCCCCACTTAAGCAAAGCTAGTGGCAGAGTGTAGAGTGGCGTTCATGCTGACTCGTCAGCGTCAGATCCTGGGGTTGCTTACCTGCAGTACAGCAAAGCCACTGTTTTGGGTTTGGTTTCTGTTTTGGCGACAGAGCAATAATGAAAAGTGAGGTTTGGAGTGGCTACCACGGAAACTGCTGGGCAGCCCTAAACTACATGAAGTATCCCCACCAGCAGCAATGGCTCTCTGTGGATTTCTCACTTATTCAGGCCAGACAGAGACGGCTGAATCCATTCCCTTCAGAACCGCATATCCAGTACAGGGTCACAATGAGCATGTGGCCTGTGCCAGGGATGCTACTTCCTGGATGGGATGCCAACCCAGGACACAAGTATTTATGCTTTTAGTGAAAGTAATGTGAGCAAGATCAGCCAGTCCCTGGAGCAATGAGGGTTAAGGGCCTTGCACGAGGGTCCAATGTTGAAATCACTCTGCTATCCCTGGGACTTAAACCGGCAATCTTCCAATTACAGGCACAGCGTCCTAACCTGCTGAGCCACACACCACCCTCATTTAGACACACCAATCCACTTAAACTGCATGTTTTTGGATAGTGGGTGGAGGAAACCCACACAAACCCAACAGAGAAAGTGAGAGAAAGCCAGGGCAGCCTGGAGGTGTGAGATCACAGCCATATATAAATATAATTTTTATGGCGACTCAGACTGCAGTATCTGTTTTTCCCTGCTTCTCTCCGTTATGTAATTTTGATGTATCGCACATACTTCGGTTTTAAATATTTAACATTCGAAAAGCTTTGCTGAAAATGACAGGGGCCTCTGGAAAGACATTTTATTTCAAGAGTGTTGTTCAGCCCGGTAATAATTTATGAATGCGTTTGATATGTCTTTTAATAGCATGGCCTCTCTCTCTCCGTCTCACAGTCTGACCCATCAAGGGTGTCCTGCGATACTGTACTCACACCAAAAGCAGACTGCGGATTCACAGGTCCTACCAACACAGATTGCAAAATGAATGAAGAACTGCAGACAGGCAGTTAAAAGTTCATTAAGAGTTCTCTTCTAGTTTTACTGATCATAATTTAAAATATTTCCAAAACAAATTTAATGCCAGTCATTTCAAATAAAAAAATTCAATATCTGACAGAGTTTCCATTTCAATCTTGATATGAAAGATGCACCCGGTTAATTCATCAATTTCTCTGCAAGGCTTTTTTCATCAGGACTGCACAACAGCACCACAGACACGACAAAAGGTTCCAGATCTGGAAGATAAAGTAGCCTCAGCACTGAGTGTAGGAGGTGATTTCAGATGTTATGGTGCTGGCTAGGCTCAGCCTGGCTCCTGCAGGACGATGTCAGGCAGAGAGAGACAATGTCTCCAACTAGCCACACCAGCTGATGCAGAGCAACGGAACGGGCCGCCGTGGGGAAAAATAGAAAAATCATTTACGGTAACAGCAGGCAGTCGTCTGGATGAGAACAAGAACATGTCCTGCGATTGACTTGTGAATTTGAGAAGCGATTTCCTGTTGTGGGAAGTTATGTAATCTAAAGCCTAAGGACCTGATTTTGCTAAATATATTCAGTCAGTACTGAGAGCCTGAACGGCCGTGGCAGTCGAGCCCCGAGGACACTGGGCCACGGCGACGTCGCCCTGTACATCTTCATGAAGCCCTGCCTATCAGGAGATCGACGTGAAATCCCAAATGAAAGCTTTCTGCTAAAATAAAAAGAGCCAAAAAAAAAAAATCAGAAGGGATTCTGCTTCACATGTCTGCCAGTAAGACTTACGTATAAATGAATATTCCTCGTTGACAGCATCTACCCGCCTTCTTGTTGCACAAGAAGGATCCGGCCCGATTCTGTGTGCTGTCTTTCACCTGTTTAATACCAATCCCAAGAGCTCCGATGAAGCCCGGCCCAGAGCAAATCACTTCTCTCCACACTGGGTGCTGCCTCTGCAGGTCACTGGCATCTTATCTCCAGCTCTTCCTGTCAACCTGACCATCCCAAAATGTCACAGCAGTGTTTTTCTCCAGTCTGGGGGCATGATGCACAAAATGTGGGTAATTACAGACAGCGAATGCACAGCAGGACCTCCGAGTGTGCACGTAATTACAGATGGGGCTTTGTTACCACTGATAGACATGGTAAGCACAGAAGAATGGCTCTCTTTGAGAATATACTCAAGGGCTATTGAACAAGTCTGTATAAAAATGTATATATCTGCTTTAGGATCATTTTGAATTCACTGCAGCCATCGCATTTTATGATGTTCCTGTGTTGTGCCTATGCCTTGTTCTTTGTTTTGCTCTGTTTTGTAGATACATTACTTTAAGCATCAGTAAATGTCCCCACACCCAAAACTATTGTGATGTCCAAGTGAAACACAATAGGGAACACAACATGGCAATCCATGCTGGCAATTTACCACCTGAAAGAATCACATTTATGCTTCTGATTACAAGTGTGATATAAAATCAGGAGTGATATTGATGGGATAGATTTTATCAAGTGGCCGCACTGAGATGACAGGTCATGGCACATAGTCAGTGATCAGATGCTAATAGAGCTTACTGGCCCTGATGTTCCTCCAATAAACCTCATCAGCATGTGGAATGAAAATACGGAAACTCATCAAAATAGAACAAAATAGAATTCAAGTGCAAATACAGCATTAACTGTTAAATTTAGAAGTTGTTTTTTGAGTTCTCAATAAAAAACACAAAATAAACCCCACCTCAATAATAGAAATACATCCCATATCGGCTAATAAAAGTACACAGCATTCTAGGCGATACCATATGAACTTTAAACCGTATGTATGAACAAAGTCATATTTTACAACTTGATTTTTGAATTATGCTCAAAATCTTCACAGAAAACGACAATATTATGCTACATGGTTCAGTTGCTCCTAAGATTTTCTGTAAAGATTTCCTTTGCGATGAGCGTGAGATTTTGTGCTTCTTTAAGCAATTCTGGCCCTACACAGTTCCTCAGACCTAATATTCTGCTGCGTTTTCTTTTTGATGCAAAACTCCGTGACCAAATCGACAGGGCTTGTGGCTTTACTCAGAAAGGACTTGCGAGGACAGAAGTCTGTACAGCTCTGCACCTGACACACCCAGACACTGCTCCATTCATGCAGTACATATACACGGCGCACAATGGTTCAATCAATATACAATATATATATTTATTTATCATATAATATTATACTCCAGTGGTTTTATTACTGCAACGCATGATACTAGCATTGTAGTATTGTGTGTTTTAGTACAGCCTGTGAGTAACCGGTGTGGCAGTTAGGGTAGAGGCTCCAGGACCTCCTGTCTCCACTGCCGTCAGCACGCTCCATCCTGCCTGGGCTGGGGGGGACATGGGGAGCCTTACAGTTTGCCAGATCACCTCTAATGCAAAGCTCCCTCCATGAGGATTTGTGGGGGAAAAAAAGGGTATTTCCTGCAACACAATTAAATACAAGAAAAAGAGGTCACACTTTGCTTTGATATGATTTTGTTGTAAGTCTGCACACAACACAGACGCCACCCTCAGCATGCTACAGACCATGTGCAGTTACCATTAAAACAGACACATCCCTGTGGGAGAACCAATGACAACACAACAGGTGTAATGAACATCAGCAGGGCATCACCAGGTCACACCTCAAAAAAATGGTGCAACAGTAGATTGTCCTTATTATATGAACCGTATAACAAAGTAAATCGGTAATATATTAAACATATGACTTATCATAAAAAACAGGTTATGGAGAAATCCTCATTCATACCATTTGGTGCTACAGTATTTAAAGCAAAAATATAGCAAAGTGGATTTCTCGATCTCTCCCTCTGGGGGACTGGTTGATTGTCTCTAAACCCATAAACTGCAGGGACTTACAGTCATGACCCGCTGAATTAAAATGTCAGGCCACCGGAGACTATTCATTTCTACGACGAATGGCATGAAGACTTCTTCATAAACTTTTTTTATGATAAGATATGTTGTGTTGTCATTGGTTGTCACGCAGGGATGTGTGTTTTAATGGGAACTGCACATGGTCTGTAGCATGCTGAGGGAGGCGTTATACCGAAACGTGTCTGTGTTATGTGCGGATTTACAACAAAATCATATCGAAGCAAAATGCGACCTCTCGCTTATATTTCATTGATTCTCTTATTGCGGTGCAGCACCCTGACAATTGTATTAGACGTGAAGCCTGTTCTCCTCTTCCATACTGCAACATGATTAGTGGGCCCCCGTCTCAACTGCACCCGGATTTATTGGTGCAATGGATCTTATAAAAATAAAAATTATGGGCAATAAATACAGTGAAATATAAAAACAATGAATATATACATATATCCATATATACTGAGATGACATATGTATTATAAGATACACACACACACACACACACACACACACACACACACACACACACACACACACACACACACACACACCCCTGTCTGAAATCCCTTCACCACAGTCCATATGAAAAATGTATAACGTGTTTCACAATTCCTATGACCATGAGGCATTGCTATACGCATGGCTATGCTTTCAGAGCTGTGCACCCATACTAGAACAAAGTGGAATTCAAAACAGAGCAATAACCCAGGATAGGCTTGTGTGTTCTGTGGTGACTCGGGCTACATTGCTGCCTCACAAGGTTGTGGGTTTGAATCATACTCGCTGATCTTGGGGTGAAGATGTGCTCCCAGTGACGGGTGGGATATCTATGCAGGACTAGTCCTGCCTAACACCTTCCTGAAATATGGGCTCTTGTTCACCACAACCTCAAGATTCAAATCAATCAGAGACTATAGAGTAATGTACTGGAAAGCATGCTCACCTTCTATGTTACAAAGGAGAGATCTCGCCAATATCACCATACAGCATCACATAATTCAGTTCCAATACAGCCCATTTTTTGTTTGGCTAATCACACACTTGAAATACAACTCAGTAAACATTTTAGAGAACTGATATTAAATGGAGCAAGATTCGGTATTCAGGGCCACTGTTGTATATTGATAAACTGAACCCAAGTGAGGAGGTCTGTCCCCTCTCCTCTCTATCAGGAGCAACGTTAAGTAATTACGCTATGCCAAAGAAACTCAGGTGGTTTATTTCAAACTTGCTAACATGCGTTGTTTTTCATATTTAGTGAGAAATGGTTACACCGAATTCTCAGAAACAACATTATTCATCATTTGCACCCTGAATCTGAAAGCGCCAGTATTGATTCCAGACTCGCCTTCCGGTTTTTAAAGGCACACGGAAAAGCCCGTTCATCTAAATGCAATCAACAGAAGCACTAAAGCAAGACCAAAAGAGCATTTTTTTGTTTCTTTTTTTTTTTTTTTTTAATATAACACCTGCTCAGCAGAATGAAACGCACATTTGGATATTGCTCACACTAGCCAGCACTGTGAGAATGGAGGGAGCAACGGAAGATAAAAATGTCATTTAAAGCCTGTCCAGATGTCAGGCGTTACACAGTAAAAAGCAAAAGCATGCTTTGTGACAGTGCTTCTGCCGTAACAGTCTGCATTTTAATTGAAAATGCGACACCTATCTAACCAAGCCAGTTTACCCAAACATGCAGACATAGATGAGCTGATTTGTGTCGAAATGCTGTTCATTTCCATTCCATTAAATACCTTGAAGTGTTTACTGTTGCAAAACTCCAACTGAGTAATTCTGGCACAGTCCCCTTTGCTTTACCACATATCTTTTCCCATATATATTTTCAATTTTTAAAAGGCCCTGACTGATAGAGCCGTAAGCCAGCATCGACTGAGCTTGCAGTGGATGCTTCCGGAACAGCTGTAATCTCAAACCACCAGCTTCCAGCGCGGACGTCTGCTGACAATTTATTTCTGATTTTGAAATAAGAAATGTTGCTCTTCCTGACTACAAACATGTTGGTTTGAATATGCAATTTCCTGCAACTCAGAAAGAAGTTATGACTTATTACCTCAAACTGATATTTATGCAGCATGCATGTTTTGCTTAGAGGGAATCTAGACCTAGAAAGACAACCGAAAGCTGACTCAACCTGCGGGGACGATTCTCAACAAGTCTGCTACCCCTTGAAGAATATCTTGCATGGAATTCAAAGACTTTGCCAATGATGGATGCCCTAGGCAGGTTTACAGGGCAGGCGAGCTGGCGCAGGTGTCGGTATGCATCAGCTAACCAGTGCTGGATGGGCACACCGTGGCAAACTGCGTTGTCACACAGAGTACGGCTAAACAGAAATTC
>JAAGVU020000008.1:5106410-5121063 GCA_011763525.2 Mormyrus iriodes | reverse complement strand
GCATCAGCTAACCAGTGCTGGATGGGCACACCGTGGCAAACTGCGTTGTCACACAGAGTACGGCTAAACAGAAATTCATACTGTAGTCTCTGTCCTTTATAAGAACAGTCAGTGCACGGTTATCCTGGCTGTTTTGGCTTCTTGTGTAGATGTTCTCCTTGCACACATCCCCCCACTGTTTCATGCCATGGCAAGAATCACTTGTGCTGCTGCCTTGCATCAGGACTGAAGGGAGATGAATCATTTACTCTTGGGCGACCTTTGACCCCATACAGCAGGGAACCATCCATTCCAAGGCTCACATGCTCACAGGCAATGACGCCACCATCCTCCCCATGAGCTGTGGTATCCTCCCCTCCACCTGACCTATGACACCATCTTCTCCGCTGTTCTCATCCTCACAGCCATTACTTGAGAGATAATAGCATAATTAGTCGTAATTTTCCATTTCTGGGTCACTTTGTCTGGCTGTATAAAAACCTGAATGAATTAACATTTCTGACCTATGATGCCTTGGATTTTCAACCCTGCTGGTGACCTTGAACCATAACTGACCCTCATCCTTTTAACAACATTTCTGGATTGACTTAGACAGCTCCCTCAAACTTAGAAAATGGAAATGGCTCCTTTGTGTGGCCATGCCATGCTGCCTGCGCACCAATTCCAGATCCCTGACCTCCTAAACAGATCTTGACAGTCCAAAGGAAGATCATGAAAACTACTCAACAGGTGCAGCGGGGATCAACTAAGGGCAGTATGGCGGTGTCTACCTGCACTGTCCTCGTTGGGCGCTGAGACCTGCTTGACAGTCACAGGGTTTCTAAGGTGCAGCAGAGAAAGGATAACAGACATTTGCATGAGACTGCCAGGGATTAATAGGTGCATTATTCTTATTAATCTTTTTGCTTTAATGAACATAAAATTAGTATAAATACACAGCTTTTGATACATTTTCAATACCCATGGAAAAATGAAAACAGAAAAGGCAATGGACTTACATGAACTCCAAAAACAAGGCTAAGCACATGAATTAATGTCACACCAGTAACCAGCAAGGCAGAGAAGCAGGAAAATCATACGCAGTCTTATGTCGAGTGACGCCTGGTCACGTTCCATCGCGTTTACGTCTGAGTTCCATAGTAAATAATATACACTGATGGAGAGACACCTGAAAGCGAATGCAGTAGGACGGCAGCTGGTGTATCGCTTAGTGTAACAGGTGCTGGAGAATGGGCAGCGCTGCCAGCCGTATAATGACCCACTGTCCAAATCCAACGTGTAATACAGTATGTATGCAGTAATGTACTTCTAATGGACAGCTACAATATCAAGATACACCCAAAGCGACTTGCATCCGGTGGTCCCTGTCCGAAATGTGAAGGCGAGTCAACGCAAATCTGCATCTCCATATATTATCTTACTTCATGAATTCATTAGCAATGTGTACACCACTCAGTGTTTTTTTACCCCGAAGACAGTACTGCCATCGGGCCAACAGAGAGACGGGCTACGCACAACAGAACAAGCACATGACAGATGCCATGGGAGCAGACTGGCCGAATCACTGAGCTGGCAGACAGAGCTCATGCGCAGGGTTATTACCTCCCCTAATCTGCCTAGGCTCACTTATTCCCAATTTACCTCTCCTGTTTGCATGTGCACGAATGATTACATTTGTGTGGTTAGTAGCACTGTGAGACACTAATTAAATCACTATGTATATTGATTCTAACGTCACGGTCCATCATTCTGAAACCTACCCCACAGTTCTCAATAGGTGGAGTGCTTTGAGTGGAGTTTTTGCGCCATTGCCTACATCTATAGTGAGGTATGCGCTTACGTCCCGCTTTTGTTCATGACGTAATAGCCGGTATGCCAACAGTAAGACATCCGTAAGAAGCAGCTAGCTGGATACAGCTGACACCTTACAGTTTCTTTTGCTTTTCATTTGACAAAAACTTTGAAGCATAAATTCAAATTAAGACGCTTCAGCCTAGAGAAAATGGTCTCCGTTCTGGACGAGCTGGATGCCTTATTGGCCTGCATGAATCTGATAGCTCTGACTGATCATGATTTAATTAAATTGTCTGGCATTTTCAGTTTAGCTTCAGTGACTGTACCACACTCCTACAGAATGATGCATGGTGCCTCTTAATGAAACACGGACGCCATCTCCGGCGGCGGTGTTGCCCTCGTGTCTGATGACTTGGGTACGGCTCTGTCGCCATGGCCCGTTTCCCTCTGGGAGCCATACACTGCACAGCGTCCAATCACACACAGCCAACTGTATTTCTCACCTGTATCCAAGTTGCTCAGCAATACACTGAGCCCCTGTTCACAGAACTCTTATAACCGGATACATGTACACACCATCTGTGCCTTTGTGTGTGATTTTATTACTCCAGGCTACACAGGACTTTACAAACTGCAAACCATCAGTGGGTGAACAAGAAAACATGACATTTTAAGATGGGCAGGCCCTGCGTTCACATTCACTTTCCAAATCTTACTCTTCGCAACACACCATGTATATTTACACCTTCTCTTCCAGCAGCAACACGTTTCTGATAGCTGGACCTCTGTGATTTGTGTGTCCCCCCCCCCCCATTCATTTTCTGTGAATTAAATTGTTTTTTTTAGAAAAAAACCTACCTCTGAATATTTTTTCTGAGTAAAAATGTCACTGGTTATTGCCGCTGTGGCTGCACTGCCCTGCATGGTTTAAACCCTTTTAAATTGTTCCATTCCCATCTTTCAGTGTCTGCATATATAACTCTCCACAAAGGTATCATTCCTATACTCTACCCTGCTTTCATTGGCAATAAAAGTCCACTGTCTTATAATTAAAATAAAATTATACATTAAATAAACTAACAAAATGAATCCATCCATCTTCTGATCACTTATCTTGGAGATGACGTGGACCTGGAGCCCATTCCAGGCAGCAAAGGGCACATGCGGGAGATGTCCATTGCAGGGCACATGTACCTACACACTATGGCTGAATCAGAAACCCCAGTTAACCTAACTGCATGTCTTTGGTCAGTGTGAGGGAATCACCTAGAAGCCCACATGACACAGGGAGAACAACTACTGAATGAGGGCAGAATCTTTCCTAGAGAGACCAGGGTCAATATGGTGTGTGGGACAGAAAGATAGGAACTCTAGGCAGGGAAGCCAAACTCTTCAGACTCCCGGGTACAAATGAAGTCAGCACCTCCCAGAGACAAACAAATGTCTTATCCTTCACCACTGAAAGGCATGTGGCAATTGGATTAGCCCCCCCAAAAAGTCAGTCACCAGTCACAGCCAGATGAGAACTCAAAACGGCACCAAGCATGCCAAGTGATATACTGAAAGCAGCCACAGGACTCCACAGGTGTTCATTACAAAGCATGCGAAGCCACAAGAATGCCAATCTCACCCAAAAACAGATACTAACTCTGGCCCCCTTTGTAACAAGGACATGGTAAATCCCTCAGAAAAAACACAATTCCAGTACCCACGTGCCTTTCAGGAGGCATCTGTGTTGTGAAAAATCTGTTTAAGAGAGGCAGCCAGGGAGCTGACAGACAGAGGACAGAATTAGTGGCTTTGCACTGGGCCTTACCTTCCTTTACTGCTATCTAAGGTGACCATCTAATCCATGTCAGGAGGGACACTTTGAGCTATTTCAGGTTTTACAAACTTTGAAACTGAAAGGCTCCTGTGGCCAGCTAAATAGTTTAGTTCTTCTTGTGCTTTGACTGGTTTGTTTCCTTGATTGAAAGATTCACCCAGCTGTTTCACATTAACATTAGTGACACATGCATGGTTATAGGAGACTGACCAATCGGCACACAGCGAGAAATGGTTGAAATGGTAGTTTACATAGCGTGTCCTGGCTCATATTGTCCCTCCTCACAAGGATTAAGTGATCACCCTACCGCTACCCCTGATTCCTTAAAGAAGAAGTAAAAATTCTGAATTAATGACCATCAAAACCACTGACAGACATGGGAGTTTGACCTATCCTTGCCTAAAGAAACCCGGAGAACACTCATAAAATCATTGCCATGTTTCAGCTCCAGTTAAGCGCAGAGAAATAAGAAAGCGCCATCCTGTTCGAAACTTGACCACAGCTAAACATCTCCCTCACACAGCTAAACCCCAGTCTCCCTTCACAGCCTGCTTCTGTTTGGCTCTCAAGGTCCACTTGAAGATGGCTGATCGCTTCCATTCTCACATGGGACAGTATGAGATCGGAGCTGTGCGTGTGACAGCAGATCTCAGTGCCACACCTCCTAAAAACCTATGTGGCAGCCTAATGTTACCCAATGGGTCAACCGGAACTGACTGCTGGGGAATATTAAAGGGGCGAATTTTAACATACATGAGATACTGGACAAGCAGAAATAACTCCATATGAAGCGCACATTAAGCACCTGTGCACAGGAACTGAACCACCAGCATACTTCTCAGCATCTGCTTCCTCAGCGATTCGTCTGCAGAGGCCAGGTGACAGGACATGCAGCGTGGCCCCAGAGGGGGACGAAGGACCCCCACAGCTCACCTCCCGCCATTTGACAGCTGGCACGGCCAGTCTGCCCCAAAACCTCAAATCTTTGCCTGCATGCAGTAAAAGCAGGAGCGTCAGGAGACCATGTGACAAAGCTATGATGCCAGGTTTACCGTGCACATGTGTCAGGGACAGCTCATGGCCCCCCAGCCTCCCTGTATGTGTGGTTCTTTATCCACAAATCCCACAGAAAGTAGAAACCCTACACATTCGTACTGATTTTTAACCCTTTGGTTTGGCTGCTTTTGTCTGGTGGAGCAGTGTGCCTAATTGCTAAAGTTATAAATGGATTGGTCCAATAAACAGAGCACCAACGAATTCCCACAAGGCCTTGCTCCTTAAACAACAGGTCAATAGACAATATGCGCCATATGCTAATACCGTAAATGTGAAACACACGTCGTATTTTCTCTCATTTTAATGTAAACCACGGTATATTAAACTGTGCAGCCATGTCATTTCCATTAGAATGAGTCCACCAGCAGCTTCTGTTATCTTATAATGTGCTGTGATTGCTCATTGTACAACAGATATGTATTCACTTTGAGACGAAATTGCTCAAAGCAAATGTGCCCTTTCAAAATGTAAAATCATACTTAGGGTTTCAGGTAAGAAATATTTACTTATAAAGTTTGGAATTGAAAAACCAGCCATAATCTTAAGTGTGCCATTGAATCCGATAAGACCTTCTGCGCGTCTGCGATACTGGTAAGGCTTCACGATACAGGACATTGGTAAAACGGGGCGGCTCTCTGAGTCAAAGCAGGACCTTCCCTCAGAGAAACCAGGGGGCCTGCCGGGTCATCCTTCATCAGTAAGCAGGACTGGCAGAAGAAAGTAATGCGAAAAAGAGCCAAATTCCCTTCTCAAGAGGAATCTAATTCAGACTTAAATGGGACATGGGAGGAGTGAGGCGTGCAGGACACTGCTGACCTACCACCGCGCCTTCAAAAGAGCACAACGACAGCTTGGAAAAAGCTATGTCTTAATGGCCAGAATGCCGGAGGCCGGAAGACCCGGCTCCAGGCATCAGAGATCGGCTACGGCCTGCTGGTAGCCCAGGTGGATAGGGTTCACCCTAGATGGGACCTCACTATCTGAACAATTAAATCTGCCTAAACTGATGCATGTTGCCCATCAGTTGTCAAATTTGCATCACCGTTGTTTCATTCTGGGATACAATGGAGCATTTGTAAAATATGAGGTGTGGGGAGATAAGGGAGCCGGGCAGAGTGGGCAGGTGCTTCACGGCTACAGCATGAACTTCGAGTGTCAGGAGTTCACGCCCCCTGCGGCTGAGAACACAACACGAGAGCGGACAGAGGAATGCAAAGAAGACCACTGTGGACTCACGATCCGTTGATGACCCCGTCAGGATTGAGCATGGGGATGATCTTGAAGATGTAGACCTCGCGTAGGGCCTGTGCTGCAGGCTCGTCACTGCACAGGAACTCCAGGGAGCCCTTCATCACCCAGCTGGCGTTGCTCTCCCCGGGGTGCACCCGCGCCGTCAGCACCACGTAGGGCCGGTTACCTGGAAGGGCACCTCACTTAGAACATGGATCTCCTGCTTCCTTCTACGCCTCTCAGCCTCCTCCACAGAGGCAGAGTCCTCTAAGCTAACTTGAGCTAGGTTTTAAAAGATCAAGTCTCATAGCTGTTGTACCTTCAAATATTCTAGATGGATGTTTTGCTGAATAGATGATTCATTTAGTGAATCATTTCAAATAAAAGCATCTTTTAGGGAATTAAATAATAATGCTGATCCATATGGTAATTAACCTAGTGGAAACGTCATACCTGTGTTAATGCAAAGCATTTAAAGGGGTGTATGAAGGAGTCAAAGATCAGTTATTCCCTGTTCCAAAGACCAGAGTCTAGGTTCTTCGTATCACTAGAACAGAAAACTGGGCCTTTGCACAGCAAACTACAGCTGTGGTATCCAAAAGCTGCGACCTTCCTGTCTGAATCACATATCTAAGTCAAAGGGAAGCGGTTCCTGGAAATGGGGCTAGAGGGACAAGACAAAAGTCGAGCTTCCCCCAGGTGTTCACAGAAGTTAACGATGCCCAGCTGGCTCTGACGGGTACAGCCAGAGACCGCGAGATGAGAAAACCAAGCTGGGCTTGTGAATGGGGAGCTGGAAGAGAACAAGGAAAGATGGAGACTTAAAGACGTCTGGAAGATTCTTCTTTGCGGTTTCTTAAGGGGCTAATTAGTATTTCAACTGTGCACTAAGTCCTACCTATCATGGCTGCTCCCGCACAAGATATGATTCACATGTAGATTGACTGTTTACTGCTGCGCATCTGATTTAGCCTACAGTCTACACTAATGCACAATTTGGCGAAAAGCCTTTTGCAGTGCAATATGTATGTGTGATCTGTCATGCACCAAAAGAGCCTGCGTAAGCAGGGGCACCGCTAGAGCATATCGTATTAGGTCGCCACCCCAGGCCAATCCAATTATGTTCTAAAATTCTTAGGGCCCCTGTCACTCAGGGGCCCTTGGAATCATTTTGACTTCCCTCCCTTTATGGCACCCCTGTGTGTAAGCTGACGCTCCATGGCCCTCAAAGAGCATGAAAGCTCCTCACTGTGCTTCCAAACGCCTTCTACATCATTCTGCATGGTGTTACTAACCCGGGTGCCGTTTCGCCTCAGACAATGTGTTCAATGGTTCAGGAAACAAACACAAAACAGCAACACATATCATTAGGAACCTGAGCCCAATAAACATTAAGATAGTTTAAGTGTGTAAGAAGAGAACAAGAACCTATTGCCAATTTTGTGGGGGAGATTACTTGCACAATATGCAAACACCTGGACAATGGTATTTATTTGTCCGTTAATTATATAATACAGAGGGAAATGTGAACTGCTGAATTAGAAAAGATTCTCAAAGTAACGGGAAATAAAAATATATAGAGTTTGACTTCAGGGACATTTTTTAATAAAGAGGATCAAACTTTTAGACGTGTAGCCATTTCGATTGCAGGTGGAATTTTACAATTTTTCTCCAAAAAAGCTGATGTTTAGAGAAGATAGCAAGATGGATTTCATATCAGAAGCACATTAAGAATTTAATTTAATCTGGCAATTGTGCTCCTTGCTTCCTTTCAGGACAGTATAAGGGGTAGAAATTCACGGGCCGTTTGCATTGATCTCTCGGTAATGGGTTTTCGCTGACCTTTGAAAGGTACACTGTCCTCCCCGTTTGTTCAGGTTCTGTAGGTAATGCTGTCCTGTGGGTGGCGGAGGCCTCGAAGAAGTGAAGAAGCAAGCGAAAGTAACGCAAGATGCCACGTTCCTCACACGCCGTTTCCCGTAAAACAGTATTAGGTAGAACCCAAGTTTTCTTTCGTGCGATATCAGGGACATGTGAAATGCTTATTGTGCTGCACTTGACAGCGTTTGAGTGGAACTTAATAAATTTATTACAGAATTGACATGTGAAATACATGCCATCCAAAGCTTGTCCTCCCCAGAGAATCTGATTAAGGATACACATACACAGCCCTTTTGTCTGTGTCTGAATAATGGAGCCTCAAAAATATATGAAGTATTAAGTGAAAAAATTCTACGAAGGCCTTCCCACACTGAAATTAACTGAACAAAAACAAAAGATTAAGAATACAGGGGTGGGGAAAGTGTCCTGAGTATGAAACAAGACTGATAAATATCACATCAGCCCGGAGTGCAGGGTTTCATTCTCCTTCAGGAGTAGCCAACATGAGCTTGGAAACTTGATCATTTATATTCCAGCACAAGAGTAAAAAGAGTGTTTTTCTGCACATTTTGTCCATTAAGCCATAAATTCACAGGCTCAACAAATCATTCCAACAGAACAAACAACAAATTAAGAGTAGTAAAACAAAGTCTTCTTTTGTTTGAAATGGACACATTGACAAGAGATGAGGACTACTGATAATCTCGTACAGCTATGTTAATGTACTCATGGAGTTATATCTACAGCTTGGGGAGGGGAATGTGCCAATTTATACCTAGAGTTATTTCTTTCCCATCTGGACACATCTACACCTCCCTTAACCCTTGTGTATTTTACTTCTTCCGTTCTAAATTCTAGATTCTATAGAGTTTATCATTTTGAAAATGGACTGGGGTCACCTCGACCCCAAAAATAACACAGGGGTTAAGAGCAAAGGCATCATTTAGAAGCTAATCATGTCAAGAGCAGTTCCACTCTGACCTCCCACAGATGATCCTCTTTGGCCCCTCCAGCGACGAGACCCATCCACACAGTGATGTCTTTCACAAGGTACTGAGGGGCCCTGGAAGAGTCTCAAGCTCAGCTGAACCACTGGGAAAACCACGAATGGGCATCTTGCTTGGGTACAGACAAATTCACACTAAACAGTCAAAGCCAGACAAAGATAGAGAGTAGATGTCTGGCATACTTTTTATCTAATCAAATAAAACGGGTTTTTGTCCCCCCTCCCTCTCTATCTGATCCCTAGGGAGCATAACAACTAATAAAACAGAATGCTTCAGTAAAACCCACCCATATCAGGAGGCTCTGTGTACAGGTCACAGGCGAGGAAACCTTCACATGCTCTTTGCTGCAAGGCATTAAAGAGCAAAGTGGCGCATCTTAATCGTGACCCGCCTTACAAGGCGGCTCGTGATCCGAGATCCAAGTGGTGCCCTCTGGCTTTGAGAAGAGGACTGAGCATAAGAGTCGTAAAACAACCCAGCAACACTGTTCAGGGAAAGCAACGGTAATCAGCACCAACAAAGACCCCATAGGCATCCGCTGGCATGAAATGGGTACACGTGCCTGGCTTGTGTAATCATTATTTCACATGTAGTCTCAGAGATGGGGCGGGTCACATGACTTTGGAGTCGTACATACTGTATAACACATTCATAAGAAACTTTACACTACATCAAATACAGTTTTTATTTTTCACCTAACCTACATTCCTTATTTTTTTAAGTTTTGTTTTAGTTCATTAGCTCTTGAATTCTCCAAAATATTCAAATACTTTTTGAAAAACAGATGTAATATAATTGTGCTGCAATATCAAGGTTATGGCTAATTGAAAGCTTAAACCGGCGATAAAATGCTGAGGTTTTTAATAAATAATAAACTAGTATTATTGGCTCATATTCATTTGATTCTCTAGTAATTTCTGGTAGTGCGTGATGGAAAAACAGACGTCCCCTCAACCAGTTTCATCCCACTAGGGCTGCCGGAAGGACAGTAGAGAGGTCTAATTCACCCCTTATCCATACATGCACTCACCGCTGAGATCAGAGCATTGCAGCTTGGCCTGGGATTCCCGAAACGAACATCTAGCCCATGATGATGAGTCAAGGCTTCCACCTTTCTACAAACTACAGAAGCGTAAACAAACGCACATAAACAATCATTTCTGTCTAAATCTTAGGCGTACCCCATTATGTAAAAGACTCCGGAACAATAGATCCGAATATAGAACAGACCTCGTTAAGAGGTAACCCCTGGCAATGAGAAAGTAAACTCATTCTCCTACATGCCCACCATCTACATGCAAAAACAGCTTAATTGCTACAGATAGGGTGATGTCCATTTTGAGTCGTGGAATGAATTTGCCCTACGAAGCTTATGAAAATGTGGTTTTAATTTCCAGTTTAATTATTAGAGATGTCACACTGCAATTATGTTGCCTCATCTAATTATTAAACCTAATTCTATTTAGTATGACAGTTTAGCTAAAAGCATTCCGCTTCAAAATGGATCCCCCCCCCAAGCTTGTAATTTTCACTATGAGAACATCGATGACTCAGACGGTGATGAAGAAGGCTACCAAGAACTTCTGCAGGTACGGTGTTCTATCCATCATGTTTTCTGGAGCTCCATCAGCAAATCACCCAGCTACCAAGTTCTGTGTCCAATACTCAGAGCTAGCAACTACTAGTATTAGCTCAAGGGACTGACCTTATGTGAAGCCCATTACAACTTAACAGGATGAAACAATGCCCCACATGACAGCATCAGGATGGGGACAGATGGGTGCCATGCTAACTACAGCATGACTCCAGTCCCAGGGTTTGCTCTTTGAAGGCCCAGCACTATCTGGCTTGGGAAGCCCACCTTAACCAAGCCAGGAGAACAATTCAGAAGAGGATCAGAACCACACAATATCACCATGTTAGCCACATAAGGTGGTCCGTGGGGGTTAGTCAAGGGTAAACCAGAGACCAGCAGGCCATGAATGACCCAAACTGTGAGCATGGGAATCCCTCCAAAGACACTTGATAAAGGCAGAGGCACCAAATTTGCTGCAGTCACTGGACTGTCCACCCATTCCCAGCACAGCTCAGAGTATCTGGGTTATAATGCCATATGGTCTATGGCATTATGACCTGCTGCGTGAGGACATTAACCGTGCATACAAACGAGAGAACGAGTTCACAAGTTCACGGCCATCACACCTCTTACAAAGTTTCCAGAAACCACAGTGTATTAGTGTACTTTTGCATCACTGTGCCCCACCTGCTGTACCTCGCAAGGGTATCTCTGTCCATTCTACCAAGAGCACCCCCATAAATCAAGGAGTCCATGTGGTCAGCAGAGACCAGACCTCCATCCCCTAAAGTTTGGATATAAAATGCTCTTCAGATGTGGACCGATGGTTCTAATTTGCCGATTGTGTTAGTGCATCCACTGTGATGGACTGGCATCCCGCGGGGGATGGCCTCGCTACTTCCTGGGAAGGGCACCAGGCTCAATATGTACTGAGCATCTGGATCTGGGAAAATCAAAGGATAATTCAGCTCCCTTTGCCATTTTAGTATTGCATACAGCAAACTTCCTATGTTCTTAGCTAGTATCTTCTTTCCTAGGTGAACAAATAATTGCTCTGTAACTCCAACGGCCATTTCTACACATTATAGTCACAAAGAAAATGCTCTGTTTTAATATTAATAAATATTAAACAACTGTGTCATTTGAAATTCCTTGGCTGGCATCTTGAATTATAGAATGATGTGACATTTATTTACAATATTTACGATATTTCACAGTCATTACTGTGTGTCATGACCAAGCTTCAGCACATATTCTGGTGCCCCGCATGAGGAGAAAGTTATATTTTGATATTTAAATATTTCACAGCTTCGGCCGTGTGTCAAGAACAGCCTCCACCGCATATTGTGGAGCCCTGTGTGGGGAGAAAGATACATTTAAATATTTCATGCCCAATATTCTGTGCTATGACCAATTTTTAAAAATCATTTTCAGCCACATCCTGACAACTCCTAGCACAACAGAATTGGCATAGGGTTTTCTTAGTGCCAGAGGGTTATGTTCTGTTATTTTGTACTATGTTATGTTTGCACTCCTATGTAAGGGAGATGGGGCGAAGCACAGCCGGGTGACAAGCGCGTCCATCCACCTCGTCTGTGCCTTATTACCAATCCTTACTGGTTTTCTTTTGACCACTTATAACTTGTCCTGTGACCGGTTTGCATGCCTTTGGCTAAGCTGAAATGACTGTTCCCCAAAATGACTGTTCCCCATCGCTCTTTTAACCACGTCCCCCTCCATCCCTAAATAAATTCCCCAATCCCTACTTCCATCCCCATGTCACATGCATCTTTCTGCTGTCCTGCCTGGAGCAAGACTAGCAACCTGCTTCTGAGTCCTTTGTGCTCCCCCCAACAAATAAAACATTCATGCATTATACGCCCTAAGGACCATTGTGGGTCCTGCATCCCTACCCTACTCCATATCGCCTGCTGCCTTGCTGTGCTTGATGTGGGAAAGCCGCCACCGATAGCGCGCACTCCCTCTACATACTGGCCTTTATAATCGTTCATCCCGATGTCACAGAAAACACACCCTGCTGTCCAAACACCGTCTGGGAGGTAAACAGGGGAGCGCTCTTTTCCCGACGTCGCTGTCAAATTTGCTTGATTTGTGTTGGCTCAGTCTAGAGCGAGAAGAAAACCAACATCAAGTGACCTCAAAGCAGGGATCCTGCAGCAAACATGTGAGCAGCATCCCAGATCTCTATGGATCTTGGTGTCTGGCAGGCACGCTTATACCTACACAAAGCAGTAATCACATCACACATAAGCACCTGGCATTCTACTTCACAATGCCTTTTTTACGGTGGTTGTACTGAAGAAAATATGAAGTCATTCTGTGTATCTGATTCACCTATAGCATATGGTAAGTACGGAGCTCTTACACACCATGAAGCCGCCTTGTTCCCTACAGGAATCTAAACAGTGTGTTAACACAGCAGTCTGGTATGATAATACATTCCTCCGCTGTTCTGAGCACCATATGCTCCGGATCTCCTGGGGGAGCCTGGCACAGCTGTCTCACCTCCATATTAATCAGGGGGAGGAGCACGGCTGAGGAGGGCTTCCTGGCACTAGGACCTGACGACGTCCCAATATACACACAGGAAGGGACAGGACACAGCATCCTCCGGCCCTCTTCCCGCTCCTACAAATCCATCACCGTCAGCCGGCAGCTCCACCAAGTCGAGCACTCCTGCGCTCCTGAACGTCGGACACGGAGAGCTTGTGCTGCCTGGCGACCTCCCGTGTTCGACATCAAAGGTTTTGCGGAGATGCGGCGGATCGCGTTCAAAGAGACGCAGAAGGGCGCTTCTGGGGACGAGCATACCAGGCAGTGCGCCAGCGGGGGGCGGTGGCCACCATGTGCCTGTCTCCGTCTCTCGGCTGCTTTGCAGTAAATTCGGCTTCTAGTTACTTCCCAGATGCCTTTGCCCAAGGCGGCTGCCAAGCGCACAACATACCCAGACATTCCGAAGCTGCTCGGTATAACATACCTGCCAGTGGAGGAAGTGCACTGACTTTCCAGATTTTCGCCCTGTACTATACATATTGTTGTGTAGATGCTCTCCCACCTCCATCTCCTCCAACCCCAGCACCATCCTCATCGATCTCTCAAGGCTCCTCCCAGGAGATCTTGCAGGTCCATTTGTGTTGTGTTTACCAGGTGTTGTTTAAGCACCTTGCTCAGCAGAGCCTCTCCCGGGGCCGGTAGCCCTTCCTCCGTCAAGGAGTATGTGTTACTTTGCTACCTTCAGCAGAAGCAGAGGACGGGAGCACGCTGGCCTACTTACGGAGCTGCTGCAGGTCGTTCCAGTGGCGGGACGGGGGGCAGGCCGTGATGGTGACCAGGGGACAGGGGTTTCCTGCCAGTGTGTTGCACAGATTATGTTGCTGGAAGAAGACCTTGTGGGGATCCAGGGACCGCTGGAGCATCTGAAGGTGTGTCTGAAAGAGCAAGACCCACACGGCTCCCACATCACCTGCAACCTCAAAGGGGACCTCTACCCAGTCATTACCAATAAAAGTAATGATCATTTGCAAACAACATTTCTATATTGTGATATTTACATTGAAAGATATTATCTTTTTGGCTTGCTAATCGTTATAGACTGAGATAAAGAGTTAAATATGAGATAAACAGTTAAAAAGTAGTATAAATCATGGGAAATCCCCTTTGGTCTTGTGGTGAACAGCAAAGAGTCATGTCAAAGTCAAAGTCAAAGTCAACTTTATTGTCATTGTGCATGTGCACAACGAAATGTGGAAGCAGGCACTCCTCGTGCGTGCATCACACATAATAATAAACAGATTAATATTTACAAATAGTACAACAGTTGTTTTCTGGGTGCAAGGGTCATATATGTATGTGTATGTGTGAATAAAGCTGCTCGGCCATGTATGCCCATTCCATGAAGCTCCCTGTGTGTGTTGAGGTTAATGCCAAATCAAGTTTGGAATTCTGTAGTTATTGAGTCAACAGAGTGTTGGTGACTTTTACACACTATGTGCCCCAGCACTTGACCCCGCTCTGTTACGTTGCTGAGTTGTTCCTAAACGCTTCCACTTTGCAATAATACCACTTACAGTTGACTGTGGAATATCCAGCATCCTATGACAGTACCATGCTTCAATTCACAGAGGTCTTCAGAATGACCCATTTTTTTCACTTGTGTTTGTAAACCTGGGTGCTTGATTTTACACAGGTGAGTGAATGAAACACCTGAATTCAATGATTAAGAGGTGTGTCCCAATACTTATTCCATATAGTGTGTGTGTGTGT
>JAAGVU020000008.1:5077933-5097262 GCA_011763525.2 Mormyrus iriodes | reverse complement strand
TGATTGGTTGATTAGATAATTGCATTAATGAGAAATTGAACAGGTGTTCCTAATAATCCTTTAGGTGAGTGTACACTACATGGACAATAGTATTGCAACATCTGGCCATTACACCTATAGCAACTTTTACGATGTCCCATTCTAAATCTATAGGCATCAATTCAATTCAATTCAATTCAATTCAGTCTCATCCAATCCAATCCAATCCAATCTGTATAGCTCATTTTCACAACATTTCATTGTCTCAAAAAGCTTTACATTATCACTGCCCAAAGCCCCCAGTGAGAAAGGCAGAGGTAACAGTGGCAAGGAAAAACTCCATAGAAGATAGAAACCTTAGAAGGAACCAGGCTCGAAGGGGGAGCCCATCCACCAGGGGCTGGCAGAAATAGTCAAATTAATAAGATGGCAAAATCCAAATTTATACTGTCAAAATTTTAAGATTTGAGTCTCCTTGCAGGGAGCAGACAGGTGCTGGTGCTGCTTCTGATGGCAGGACAACAGCAGGGAAGGAAGGATAGACGTCATAGCATAAATATGGAGCTGGTCCCCTCCATTCAACTGTAATAGCTGCCACTCTTCTGGGAAGGCTATCCACAAGATGTTGGAGTATGTCTATGGGGGATTTTGACCATTCATTCAGAAAAGCAATTGTGATGTCAGGCACTGATTTTGGACGTGAAGGTCTGGCTCTCAATCTCTGTTCTAGTTCATCCCAAAGGTGTTCAGTGGGGGTGAGGTCAGAGCTCTGAGCGGGCCAGTCAAGTTTTTCCACACCAAACTCACCCAGCCATGTCTTTATGGACCTTGGTTTGTGCACAGGGGCACAGTCATGCTGGAACAGAGAAAGGCCTTCTCCAAACTGTTCCCACAAAGTTGGAAGCACAGAATTGTCCAAAATGTCTTTGTATACTGAAACATTAAGTGTTCCCTTGACTGGAACTAAGGGGCTTAGCCCAACCCCTGAAAAACAAACCCATACCATTATCCCTCCTCCACCAAACTTTACAGTTGCACAACGAAGTCAGGCAGGTTCTCCTGGTATTCACCAAACACAGACTTGGTGGCCGCTTGGCATTGCAATTGTGAGGCTTGCATGCAGCTGCTTGACCATGAAAGCCCATTCCATGAAGCTCCTGGTGCATAGTTTTTGTGCTGGGGTTGATGCCAGAGGAAGTTTGGAACTCTGCAGTTATTGAGTCAATAGAACGTTGGTGACTTTTATGCACTATGCGCCTCAGCACTCAGCAACCCCACTCTATTACTTTACATGGCCTGCTACTTCATGCCTAAGTTTATGTTGTTCTTAAAAGCCTCCACCTTGCAATAATACCAGTTACAGTTGACCATGGAATATCTAGCAAATTTCACAAACTGACTTATTGCAAAGGTGACATACTATGACAGTACCACACTTGAATTCAATAAGCTCTTCAGAACGACCCATTCTTTCACAAACGTTTGTAAGGCTGACTGCATGGCTAAGTGCTTGCTTTTACACACCCGTGATAATGGGTCTGAAGGAAACACCTGAATACAATGATTAAGAGGTGTGTCCCAAAACTTTTGTCCATACATATGTACTATATACAGGGATAATAACAGTGTATTTACAGGTAATTTTAACATAATATTGGCCCAAAAAGGATATGCCTCCCAATACTAAAGAATTCCACACCCCAAATAACCAATACTTTTAACTTCGGCTAGGCTAACGCTAACATGAACGACGGTTTATTAATGGAATAAGCAATGTGTTAACAATAAAAACATAATATTATAAAATAACTGTTAAATATAACTGTTTAGTATACTTTAGATTAGCTAAGACATGAGCATGTCGACATGAACAAGCTCTGCATAACTCTCAACAATCTCAGCCAATAACATGCAGAATAACAGCCATTCAACAAAGAGACTGGGTGGTTCTCCTAGCAAAACAACTAAAATTTATTACACTGCAGATATATCAAAATCAATATAAAAAGCTAACATATATAGCTCTCATAGGCTCCTACAGCCCATTTTAACACTTATTGCAAGAAATGATTTCATTCAGACCGATTTCCAAGATCAGCTGCTGTTATGTGGAATACGTGCATATCAGCAAAGGCTTAAAGAATACTTTAAATCTGACCTTCGTATGAGAAGTCAATATTTATTTTGTAATGTTGTCCTGAATCTTAATAATTCAATGTACTTGCTGTCTTTTTGCATCTTGAATTATTACATAGGAGAAGACATGCATAAATTAATTGAAAGGCAAAATTTTTCACTGTCACTGCTTATTGTTATGAGAGATATTACAGTAATGAAACTGCTAGTGGCAGACAACACAGAAAAAAACTGGAAGCATGATGAAATTTCAGCTCATTTGTACTCATCAGCACACGAAAGGCTGGCGCAGCCAACTGACCCCAAGAGGTGTAGACGGGGACACACTAAAGATTAGCGTAAGCACTTTAGTCATACCAAAGACATGGACACATATTACTGGGAACGATTCGTCTTAATGATCTTCCCAGCATACATCTGGGAGAGAAGTTTTTCAAGTCAAAACAGGTCATTCTAAGAGTCCTGGGAGCCTTTTCTATCCCACCTCAGCTAGCTGTTGGCTGCATCACTCCACCCCCACTCCCCACTCCAACGTTCATGCAGTCAGCCTCTCCCCAGCGTTCACACTCAGCAAGCACTACGGCTGAACCCTTGCTCTTAAAGATGTCTTCTCCTGCCATTTCGGATACTGACATGGAGATCCAGCAGCTGCACTGCCTGGATGGTGTTCACATGCAGAAGTAGCGGCAAGGTGACTCTATGCCTTCATGGGAAACCAACCACCTGTAATAACCCAGTGTGGATATCGCCATTTGAATTCCAAGTGTCAGCTGGCATAGAGGCACTTCAGCAAAAGTGTAAAAACACCTAAGATCCTTAGAAAAAAAAAACACAGTAAACATGTAAGCGTTCAGGAGTAAAGCTCTCAAACTGTTCATTTGTTGACAGAAATCTAATGCTGGACCAGCCATTTCCAACAAAGAAGCATGTCTTCATAGTGGGAATGCCCAACCGCTTACAGACTCTAAGCCAACAAAGTGTTACTCTGGTTCTCCATGTCCCCAGAGTTCTGGTGCAGGTCCTGGTACCAGTCTTAAACAAAGGTATCTCATTTGTTTTTCTGTAGTGGTTTCCTGGCTTTCCATTTGGAATCTCTACTAAGTTCAAACAAGTACGAACATGTCAATTTACCTGGGTTTATAAGAATGAGGTTTACCTGGAAGTCATGGCGTAGCTCTGGACACAGGCTAACATACTGGTCTAGCTGCTCCACTGCTCTGTCAGGCTCTGGTTTCACACACAGCTTGTTGAGGTCTGTCTCCAGGTCCTCATCCTGCATGTACACAAAAGCGGTACTGTTCCAGCAGATTCAACAGAAATAAGGTTCTCTGTGATTCCTGCTATAATATTGCCTGTGGATCCGTTTGGCTCATCTTTACAGCTAATCACATAGTCTCAACGGACAGTTATGAATGATCTTAAGCAGGATTAAACAAGTTTATAAACCCATACACATACACACACATCATACAGAAAATAAGTTTAAAAAGATGGCTCCACAATTTCTGTCTGGCAGAAATGCACTCTGCTGGCATTGATATATAGGTACATCACAGGCCACTTATTGGAGTAATGTAGGTTCTCTGAGGGTACAGCTCCAAGGTAACGGGCCAAACAAATGCGGCTGGCAAACCACGCGTGTCTCTCTGCAACTGCTATACCCTCATCAAGAGAAGAAACTGAAGACTTACAAATTCCCTGCAGGTGGGATCATCGCTTCTGTGGTCGTCATCACTGTCGTCTTCTGAGCTGCAGTCTGGTAGGGAGAGAGGTGATGTATAGCGCCTTTCACCTGCTGTTCAGATCATTTCCCAAAATTGTCTTAAGCCCATTTCTGTTAAACCAACAATCTGAGTCACTTCAGCCCAAATAGAATCACAATGACTGTGGTATTTCTTTTTATAGCAACACCTTTTTCCAGCATAACAGAGCAAGAATCACAATGTGTGTATGCGTGTGTGCATGTGTGTGCGTGTGTGTGTGTTTTGTTAGTTTCCACACAATGTCATCTAAAGGTAGGACAAAACCAGATAAAGAAATCACTGGGTACTTTTATAAAACACACAAAACAAGCAATACTTCACAATCTATAGCTACTGAATTGTGTGACTTTGTAAACTTCTAGGGAAATGCTGAGCCAAGAAGAGGTCAAATTGGCAGTCCATTTGTAAATGAAAATACAGTTTAATCAGCAATTTAAACCTTGGCTATACATCAGTGGGCACTAAATAGACAAGGAATTCTTCTGAGCGTCGTGCCAGTGCATTTGCAGGGCTTGGAAAAGGGTCAAGAGTTTTGCCAAATGGATCGTTTAAAAAAAAGAAAGCTTCTGCTAGTTATCTGATGACTCCACTCATGCTGTCCGCAATCATACCTGTTTCAAGAGCATGTTGGTGAAGCCAATGGCAAAGCAGAACGGGTAAGATAAAGTTTGTAAAAGGAAGTCCAGGGCTCCCCAGATGATTACAGAGCAAGGCAGGGTGATATTGAACAGCTCAGCCCTCGAGCAGCTCCTGGCAACCCGGAACACGATGGGAGCTCAGGTTTAAGGACAAATACTGTGTGCTAATCAGCAATCAGGTCATTCGTAGTCAAGGTGTTAAGTATCCTGCTGACGGTGCCAATTTTTTAATGTTGAATGACCTTAAACAACTACATCTAATGCAAGCTTCTATCCATAGAGAGAATTGCCTTTTTAACTCAGGAATTATGGCACATGAAAGCACAAGCAAAAGAACTGATAGGATCATCTGTGAAGTTATTCTGTTTGATCCTTGTATTTGATTGCAAAGTCCACCCCTTCATCCATTCATATCCCATAATTACTCATTGGGGAGGGGGTGATGGTGAGCCTGGAGCCTATCCCAGGAAGCACAGGGTAAGAGGCAGGGGACACCCTTGATGAGATGCCAGTCCATTACAGGGCAAACAATCAAGACATTTAGGGCAATTTTGGAGAGACCAATTTATCTAACCATGTGTTATATCCTGGACTGTGGGGAAAAAACAGTGGAATTTGGGGGATATCTTTGTAACATAGGGATGTGAACCAAACCCCCAGTTCCGGAGGTGTGAGGCGACAGCACTAAGCACTACATCACCATACCACCCTGCCATGTCAGAATCTGGTCCAATAACAGCTTTATAGAACAGACCACAAAGAGCATCTGTATTCCCATTTTGCTATGCCGTAACCGTGTGGATAAGCCCCTAAACACGCCTGCTCCTCACCCACATAGGGGTTTAACACGACACGACGCCGGTTTCCGCACGTCTTCCCCACATGAGCTCCCACAGTGCACAGAAAGCTTCACCTCATGCCGTAGATGGAGGAGGAGGACACCTGACGGTGGGCCCCGCGCTTGCCATGTTATCGGCCTGGGTTGCCAGGGTAACAGGGATCGTCTTCGCAGACTGAATTACCAGGCAGACATTACGATGTAGACGACAGAACTAATCGTCCCCAAATGTTTTTCACAATTCATGCTTGACACCATTTATGTCTGAACACCATATACTTCTGAAGACTAAAAAAAAAAAAAAAAAAGCTTTATTTTCTAATCAATCAATAATTCAATCATATTTTATGTTCATCCCACAAGCAACTTATCACTGATGCAGTTGCTCTTACTTTGCGTTTCCTTTTGGATGTGAGTAGCACAGTCTTTACACAGCTGGTAGTGACCTCTCTCGCCCTTCCCTGAAGGTATTTAACCAGACCAAAGGCAGCAAAGGCATCTAACCAAGTAAAACCTGTAAACACTGACCATTATTTTGGATTAAAAAGTCTTTGCATGGCAACAAAATAATAAGTAAATAACTGAAGTAGCCCCCATGTGTTCAGAGAAATACTGATCAGGGATCGTTTGAAGAAAACAGCCAAATGGTTCGAATTTTCTGAAAATATACCTGTGATCACGGTGTGTAGCTATCAATAAAGGTGCATAATCTGATGTGGATTAAGACGCTCATGCAACAGCAAACATTTTATTATATTTGACTTCAAAAACAGAAAACAGACATCATACATAAATGTAGAGTGTGCTCCTGAGAGCAGAATGCTAAAGCCTTTTTCTCCGGCGGTGGTCTTTACCCTGGGACCCTTCCAGCACGTCCCCGGCGAGAACTGGCCACCCGGGTGGATGGTAGCTGTAGACGCTGTGCCCGGAGCTGAGGGGCACGGGACACTTGGGGTGACATTTCCTCATCAGCTGGATGGTGGGCTCCACCAGAGAAGCCAGGCTCTGATTGGCCAAGCAAGACTAACATGCATACACGAGAGAACTTAGCAAATATGACATCCAGACCTTTGATGCTCATTTTAAATACAAAGCATTAAATACATATCTCTAAACTCCAACAGTACTCAAAGGACTTGCAGTGTTTGTATGCAAATTATGTATCAAGAACGTTTATAATAAAACAATGATGACTGAAAAAAGGCCCATATTTGAAAATTAGTAAATGAGCAAGACCCAAGAGCATCTCTGTGGCAGAAGGTGGGCTTGGTACGTCTCACCTGTGTGGTGTGGTAAAGCAGCTCCATCCCTCTGTCGGCCACCAAGGCGGCTCTGCCGGCTTTAGTGCCAGTGATGTGGTGTAGGCAGTGGAGCAGGGCCCTGCGGATGGGTACGGCGGTGTTTTCCATGTCCTTTTGGTGCCAGTTCTCGTAAAGCTTCAGTAGGCCGGAGACGTAGCCCCTGGAGGCAGCCAGCCGGCTGTTGGGACCTGAGGGCAAATTGTCCATTGGAGCATGCTGACAGGCAACCTGGGCGAAGGCGGCAGGCTATCACAGGGCACGCAAGCATGCACAGTCACGCAAGCACGACTGGAGGTAGGCACACACAGGAATGTGCTGCGAGCTGTTTAGCCTGCAAATCACCTGAGCGGCATAAGTCCAGCATGTGGAAGGAAAGGAATGAGAAATGGGAGGGAATTGGCAGGCAAGGACAAATTGTATGCTATTATTAATAAAGTTATAAAAACAGAGAGAGAAAAGGCAAGCAAGATTATTAATGAAGGCAGTTAAAAGGCAGTTATTATTAATCCTTGCCTCAGATATTACGACCACTGTGTAAGGCAAGAAAACAGTAATAACACTGTAAATGAAGGTGAAAGGAGATGGAGTTCAAATGTCCAAAGTTAATATCTCTAAGTGAGCATTATTATTATTGGTGCTTGAAGTAATAAAACACGTTTTTTGAAACATTTCTCTGCATGCATCGCTACTCCTAAGCTGATTCTGGAAGCCTCCCGTTTTACATCTAGCCTTTCAATCTTTTATCGTTGTGTTTCTGCAAACTGTTTGTAGAAATGCGGCTATAATTAACTGCACATAAATTTGCCAGCATCGTTCTCAAGCCGCTAATTGATAACTTGGCGCTGCACCAGGAGCCTATCCCTAATTTATGGTGTCACCGTCATACTCCCATTTATGTGGGACACAGTGCCAGACGGACAAACTTTCTACAGGAGGAGGAATGGCTTTCCAGACACTTCCCAAGGGATTGTGGGCATCTGGAAGCCAGAGACAAAACCCGCCTCTTTAAGACCATAAAAGTCGATCCAGCATAAAACCGAGGAACACTTCCTGACTGCCACCATCACTCGTTAATTAGCTTAGCTGCGACCCCCCCCCCCCAACCCCAAGGATCAACCCAACACCTAGCAAGGCATCCTATGAACTATGGCTGGAGGGCAGGGGGGGACTGTGACACATCACTCATTCAGTGATGTGAGGCTACACAGGTCAGATCAGAGCTGTTACTGTGATTCCCATCTTTACCTCTGTGGAATGGACGGGGAAGGTAAGAAGTGAGAGTAACTGAATATATGAGTTGGACTCTGGGTCGCAGGGTGTACCAGCTCGGCTCAGGGCCCTGTTCTCAATGCCCTCTGACCCTCCCAGGGCTGCTTGCCCAGTTGCACAGGGCACAGACTCAAACCTGCAACGCAAATATCAACAGCTGCAACTGGTTTAATCTGGCACCGCAGGGCAGATTCCTAAACAATACGTCACACACCTTACAGAGCCAGCCTCATAATATACAATGGGGTCACTGTCACATAAGGGGAAATTTATCTTAGGATTTTTCAGCGTTTCGTGGTATTTTGATTCATGTGTCTTGCTTGGTCAGTGGTAAAAGATTTTCTGATTCGTAGCCGGTAGAAATGGGTGTTTCTAGTTTATTGCTACAGCCAATAATCGATTCTGATATGTAAGTGCTGCATTTAGAAATAAAGATTACAAATGTATGAATGATATATTATTCAAAGGGTACAGAAGCCTAAACAACTACGTAAATAACCACGTGAGACACCAGTCCAACACATCATACCACATCTTCTGCTCCAGTAACTAAATGTAACTGCCCTGGTAATTGAAGTCTTTTTATAATGCACAGCATGCTGGGACGACAGCAAATGTTTGAAGACTTTTGTTTCTGACCTTCAAATGCATGACGGCTGAGAAATAAAACTAAGTGCACTGCTCGATGCACACATTTGCCAAGGAAAATTGGCTGTGCTAGGGCCTACGGAGCGGGGGGGTGTGGCAGGCCGTCGGTGGCCAGACGCATGTCTTTGAGAAGGCTGCTTAAAGAACAGCGACATCATAGCACTCAACAGCTAAAGAAGTCAGAGACCGCAGTGCACCAGTAGGTGCAGGATGTGTACTCAACCAGGACCAAAGGAGTCACACTGCCACCTACAGGTGTGCATTTGAACATGCCTCTCTGAAGGGTAGACTACACCGGAACAACACTCTGTCCATTTATTTGACTAAAAACTACCAATACTACTACCAGTCACACATGAAACAGAGTGATCTACATGGTAAATTAAAAATTACTTAACCATGATGTTTATGAACGTCGGCTCACAGCCGTTAACAAACGTACAATACTCTACCGTCTTTCAGAATCACACACACAAACAACGACAAAGGCCAAGGCACGGCAGGCCAGGCAGCACAGGTTACAGGGGCTTCATTATCGTCCAGTGCAGGGCCATGGCACTGGAAGGGCGGGGTGCGCATGAGAGAATTCCAAGAGTGGGATGGGCAGAGTAAAACACAGCAACTTACCTGACTGCAAGAATGCTGCGAATGTGTCTATGGCAGCTCTGAAAAAAAAGAAATAAAAAAATCTTCTCAGGTCTCAGAACAAACATTTACCACAGAGATATAGAGCAATAACCCCTTTAATAAAGACAAATGGCCCAGGAGGAAAGGCGTTTCTCAGAAGACATATTCAGGAATAATATTTAAAGTAAGTAATGATTTAGCTATACATAAAACCCTAGGAAAGTCATCACTTGCAGTTTATAGTGTGTGTGGCTGCTGGTTTCAGATCGCAACAACACTACCATTATTTAATGTCATCAACTAAATTATGAAATAATAAATGGTTTGGCAGTTAACAACCACGCTTCTCTCTCAGTTATTGTAACGATGAAAGAAAGTTTAAGAAACAAGTTCAAACATATGGTTCGTTTAATGTTAAAAAGTGAATCATTTTTACACCCCAAAATTGTAGTGTGTATTAAGCGAGGAAATGTGTTAAAGAGCATAAAAGTAAACGGTGCTATTTGACTGATTTTGCAGAGGCCTGCACAAAATTTGTTAGATTAGCAATAAACGAGTGAGCTCTCTGCCTATCTGTGATATTCCACATTACCATCAATATGTTAGACTCAAATTCATTCATCACACAGAATCAGTGTACCTCCATATGCAAAAAGTAGCTCTCAGAAAACCTGAAACCTTTCCCATATATATATATATATATATATATAACAATAAAAATACATCACGGAACAATTCACCTCCTGCTAACTAAGGACAATGGCAGGAACCTGAAAATCCACAAGTGCCATGTTTTTTTTTGCTTTTTGTCCGTTTAAAACTATAACAACCAAACCACAGTTACTCTGTTTTCCTCCAAGAAAAACAGAATGCCTTCTTTCATAAGTAAAGCACATAAAGTGTAACAGAACTGCAAAATGCCATATTAAATAGAGTCAGAGTGAAACATCACAGTATTTTATTGATCAGCAGCGCAAAGAGCTCTCTCAGCATTCAAAGCCTTAAGATTATTCACGTACAGTGCTTAATTCAATTCCCCTCCAAAACCTCTCATTTATTATCTGATCCAAACATCGTAATGCACACCCACACTAAACGTTTATGCAAATTCCCATTAAACATTATTTAGTGGAGCTGATTGATACTCCTAATTCCATTACTTCACAGGCTTACGCATTTCATTACATATGCGGCCCAGGGCTACCTCGAAAAACGCATTAGGCACATCTTCCAGGAGAGGATCCGCATACATATGGCTCATATCAAGTTTAAATGTCTAAAATCAGCCCATAGCTCTCATCATTCGCCACGTAGCTTGTCAGACCAACGGCTAGGGATCTGAAACTTATATTTTAAAGATATTAAACCAAAACAGAAAATTCTTTGAAGTTTGCAGCTTCGTATTTTAGTAGTCAAACCTGAATGACATTGAACAGGTCCAGATAAGTTCTCCTGTACATTTTAAAGCTGCTCTGTTGCTTTTATAATGCCTTTTGCTGTGGGATGCTGGTGTAAACCAGAAGGAAGTCAGCTTCAGGGGACAGAGTGTAATTAAGCATCCTACCCTGCATGTATGTGCTTGTGATATCAGTGAGGTGAACAGTAATCCATCAGCTATCCAGCCCCTTTCTTGGCATTTACTAGTGGCTTTTATGAATGTGTACTTAATGTCTCATACTACAGGTCCTCTGTTGGTGGAGGAACAAATTAGGCATTAGCAGGCATGGAGAAGGCCATTCATTAATAAGTTACATGTAGCTGGGCTTTGGGTCTGCCTGGGTTATTAATTAACTACAGAATTACATGCTACTTTGCTCACCTTTCTGAGACCATTAGGTGGTAAACAGACAACTGAACAGTACAGCAGCTGGAAAACATGACTCAGCACATCAGGGCACAGTGGCATCTTGTTTTCTGTGTGGATGTGTGTGTTTGTTTGTAATTATTATATTGTGGGGACCAGATTAACCCACAATGTGATCAAGACCTGTTATTTTGATGTTGTGGTGACCACAAGGGGAAACTATTTTATAAAAATCTGTGACTGCACTCAAAAAACTAAAAATGTCAACAGTCTCATATTTTGTTTACTTACTTATGGTTAAGGTTAGGGCTGGGTAGAGGTTAAGGTTGCCATTGTTGTGATTAGGGTTTTTCCCCATAGAAATGAATGGACGGTTCCCACAAAGATATGAACACAAATGCGTCTGTCTGCCTGTCATTCAGAGCGTGTGTGATCCAGAAACTCCGCTTGGGGACAAACGCGGCAGTTTGTGTGTGTGTGTGTGTGTGTGTGTGTGTGTGTTTTACGTGATATTAATGCTCCCTATAGTCTCAGACATATAGTGAGACATGACAGCAGAGCTGTACAGTTTACAGGTTGTGTGATTAGTGAGTGACAGGGTTTATGGCGTTTACAGTGGGCTGATGGTCTAAGGTATGTGCATCATGCCACGTTTAAAATTACTGTGTGCCCTGTCCATTAGAATTGCTCCCACATGATGCTGCTCCCATTTTAAGATTTACAGCCAAATAGAAAGCATTACTCAAGTAAGAGCACATGGAGAGAATATGTGTGCTGCAGAATCATTCACAAAGTTGCATAAACCTAGTGACTCAGCCCTCCAAAAAGAGAAGGGCCTGCTGTAGGGCTCAGTGACTGACTGTCCATACAGAATTAAACAGTTATTAAAGAGGTTCTTATTCTAAAAGTAAAGAGGCAAAAAACCTGGGAACATCTATGACAGTATGCGTAGAGAAGCAAGTAAGGCTAACAGAGTAGCAAACAGGGTTAGTTTTGTTAACTAAAACATAAAATTAAAACTATGACAAAACATTTTCATAAACTGAGATATGATCAAAAATAGAACGAAAAACAACTAAATGAAAGCTATAAACGTGGCTTCTGAAACTAGATGAAATAAAATAAAAATGAGCATCAAATATTTTCCAATACTGTTTTTAATATTTGGCTTAGTTTTTGCTCCCTCCAAGCTCTCTGTTAGACAGTCCACATTTTTCCTCCCTCCCACCTCCCAGTTGGAGCAAAAATGTGTACTGCTGTGGGCCCCCGAGGACCAGATTGGGAAACACTGGGCTAAAGTAATGATCGGTTTAACTTTAAAATAATAGCTAGAACATGCTTTGTCCATTGTGAGGACATTACTACATAATGTGCACTATGTTTTCAGCTCTACAACTTTCAATCTATCCCAAGAAATAAAATTACTAAAAACTGAATGGAAAATTTATAAAAACTAAACAGAAATAAATCTATAACAGCTAATAAAATCACATTTAAAACTAAAACTAAGCTGGATTTCAAATAAAATTGAAAATAACATAAAAATTAAAACCAAAAAATCAAAACTACAGTAACACTGGTAGCAAACAAGCTACAGAGAGCTGGAGATGACTGGATTTACGACTTGTGTAATGAAGAACAGCAAAAAACAGCAGGGCGGCACAACAGGCTGGCATGTTAGGAACCCTAACACAGTGGGACTGGGAATGAGGACATGGGGTCACGTGCCACTGCTTATAGGAGCCTTCAGGAATAATGGCTACTTAGAGCAGGCACTGAGGAGCACTGATGCAGACTGATGGTCAAAACAGATAAGAGTACTCCAGCCTACGAGAACGTGAGGTTTCTAATATGACTACACTTTTATAAAAGTGTATATAAGTTCTCCCGTGTAATGTGTCAACTCCTATATATAGGGGGTGGATACTACTTCATAAACATCATGTTAAAAAGAGGAGAATTCCCATGTACATGTAAGTCAAGTCTTCCTACTCCTGTAAGAGAGGAGTATTTCTGTTCTGTCTAAGAGGAGAACTACCACATACAAGTCCACGGAAAAACAAACAAATCAGGCACATCTGGGATATTACGGAAGAGGGTTACTGCTGCTATCAATAGGAGAGTGAACAAACACAGCCCACCCCCCCAGAGTCCCCATGGAGCTTGTTAGTCTCTGTTTAATAAAAAGCATGGTAGCTTCCACGTTATGCCAAGGATTTCCGGAATGCAGCAGCTGATAGGAGCCTGTGCAGGCCGCCTGCGCTGATTAATGGGCGGCCTGACATGCGATGCAGTACTCACTTCACTGTAAGAGTATGTTTTGTTGTGTGTGGCGATATCAATTTAAAAACGACGTCCAGCCCCCTGTTCTTGCCAAGTAAGGTTGCCGTGGAAACTAAAAGAAGAAAAATGGAATTATTCAGCACGTTGATAGCAATCAGACACGATGACGATGATGGTGATGGTGATGATGATTAAGCCTAAATGTGAGGGCCTATGCGTGTGCACGTAGGGCATTAGCATTCCAGTGCTGCTTATTCTGCGTGCTTTTGGTGGTCTGTATTTTAAAAGGCACAGTAGGGCTGAGGTGGTCTTCGGCTTCACACTCTCAGGACAGGGCGACGGAGGCCTCACCGGAGCAGCAGAAGACCTGCAGCACCCAGAGGCAGGCCGCCACTCTCCTTGCATGCTTCACGTTCTGTCGGAGCAGGTCCAGCATTGGGAGCACAGCCTCCATCTTCTCTGCCTTCAGACCGATCTTCCTGTCTACGGCGCACAGCCTATGTCAGACCTCAGAAGGCTCAACACTCCGAACTCCAGACTACAGCTGGGTGGTAATTACACTGGTGTGTTTTGCTTGCCATCACAGAGCGATGCTATTCAGTATTAAAAAAAACCAACATTGTAACATAAGCAGTCAACACAGCTGGCTCTCTTCCTTATACATAAGTGACAGCGGCTGCAACTTATTGGTGTTACACACCTCTGTTACTATACAGAAGTTCCCCGGGGTCCACACTGGCCTGGAAACCCTCTAAAAACAGGTGGAGATTCTATACCATGTGGGCAGAACAAGGGTTTTAAATAGCCTGGACAGCTCAGCAGTGAGAGCCAGAAGTCACAGCACACACTGCAAACCCTGGAGGGTGACTTTCTGAAGCGGTAAACGGCAAAGCCCAAAAATACAGATCTGGCCCTGGATTATCCATAAATAAGGCCAATAATTAAATGGATCCTGAAAAGAAATTATACTTAAACTATAATATGTAAAAGTTAGGTAGATAGTACTTCTTTTTCTAGTTATATGTTAGACTTCTGATTGAATGACAGCACCTGGTCTGGAGAGTTTAAAGAAATGGGATTTGGCATTGCCCCAAAGTGAAGAGGGAGAAATATAAGCCATTCCTTGTAGCGAACATCTAAGATGGAGACTGACAGGTGACACCTGGTGACTCATGCACATTCTGAAAGCCACTAACCAATTTGATCATTCCTTGGATGAAAAGCTGTTGATGACAGTCTTAAATGGGCAGCTGAAGGTCCAAATCTCCAAAACATATTTGAACTGTGCTGACCTCTTCGTCAGCAGCCTCCGACCCGAATCCAATCACAGTGATGTTAACATGATGGATCGATGTTAGAAGTCCTGTCCAGCTGTCTTTCTGAAAGCGGGTTTCTGATTGCACCTCAACTGAACTGTAACTTTCAAACAGCGAGAGAATCTGAAACAATTTACAGCAGCACTAGGTAATCGACACATACTGCAAAAGCAAAAGGGGAATATAAGAAGAAATATATATTACAAGCATGTTCCTTTTTTATTAGTTTCTACTGTATATCGGTGTTTGTGTTGACTTCATATGTGACCTTGAGTGTCTTGGAGGAAATGGGAGATGTGGACACAAGCTCACCCAATGCAAACCTTAAAACTCCCTGGCAGACTGTCTCTCCATGCGAGAGGGCTGCCACTCGTGCTGGTGTGGCTGATCGAATCCTCCCCGTCTCCATCTGTCACTCACCTCTGTGCCCGACTTTGGCCAGGAGGTGGAGCAGGGGCAGGAGGACACTGTCATTGGGAGAGGAGGACCTGGCGATGCTCAACAGGGCCATAAGGAGAGCCTCACTGCCGCCTTTAGATATCATGTAGTGGATCCTTCTGTCTGTGCCTAGGAGCAGTGCAATGGAGTGTGAGAAGACGACTGCAGAGGACACCACACACCTTCTTCAAACACAGGTTACGGCTGGTCAGGTAGGGAACAAGGCATCAAACCCAGTGTGGGTGACATTATTCAGACCTGTCGATCAACAGCGGGCTTAACCATATTGCCCATTAGTGACTTTATTGATCGTTGTTGGCTTAGACCTCTTAGCGACCGACAGCCGTGACATGGTGGGCGACTAGCCAACACCAATGGGCTCGATTCCACTGAACTTTGGCGCCTCCGTAGTGACAGATCCCCAAGCCCATGCCTACAAACGCCTGAGCACCTTGTTATAGTTTCAAATGGGTTAGCTAGGTGTATTTGGAAGGCTACTGTTGTTTGTGGGCTTGTTCCCAGGTTTTAGGGTGCAATTTCATTTGTAATTTGTGTTTCAGTTAATAAAGCATTTTGTTTAGGAATATTTCCCTTTATATTTCTTAAAAGGGTCAATGACCCCATATTGCATTTGGATTATTGATTCAACCCTACTGCCCCAGACCATAGCCCTGCCCCCTAGCAGACCACCACACTGTCACACTAATCACACCCAGCATGAGACTGCAGTCTCACTTCTTCCATCAGTAGTTACAGGGAACACGGTTTATAAAAGATAAAGGACACGCATATGGAAAACAAATCATAAAAGGGAATTTATGCATATTTCACATATACATACATTTAATATTTGACAACAACAAAATACTCAAGCAATATATGCGCAGGCCAAATATACAGGCATGACATTCATCATATTATATTAAAGTTACCTACCGGCTGACAGAAGCTCATCCAGCACATTGAGAATATTCAGCAAGCTTTCAGTGTTTTCAGAATCCTGCATTAAAAAATAAAGCATATTTTACCCCTGAAAGACCACGTGATCACTCTTTATGTCACTTCTCCCAATTTTCCCTTGCAGTTCTAAGGGCTAAACAAGCAGTGCTGAATCACAGCCGGAGAAAATCAAATTAAAGTCAAACAGGCCTCAGCAAACCACTTTTGTCAAAACCAGAACCCTAAATCTCACGACCTCTAAAGAAGCACCGTCGACATTGGCCATAGACTAGGTTCCAATAATTAGGCAACGGGGTTATGAATGGAAGTTTTGCTTGGAAATCTTTTTGACGACCCCATACTGAACTCGTGCAGAGTGAGACAGGGCTTGCCAAGCAGCATTGGAGCACATGAAAAAGGAGCATAGAAAGAACACGAGGCTTGGGGCCCGAAGACAGCTTCAAAATGACAGGCCGTCAGTTTAAGTGTAATCTGCATGGAATCGTGGGTACAGCTGCCACGGCACGCACACACCTTTGCAGGTGGAGGGATGACAAAGAGGCATCATGGCAATAGCAAACACGCGTCGTTAACGTTCACGCGAAGCAGATCTGCGTTTACCGCTTTGACGTGCAGCGTATGACGCGATGACAACAAAAAGCACAAAGGCGGTAAAGGCCTCTCCTCTGTCAACACACAGTTGTGACACAAACAATCAACACAGCACAGACCAGGGTTACTGCTGGGGTCCCAGCCATTGCAAGTGCTGCAAACACAGACACAAACAGGATAGCTGCCGTGTTGTGCTCATTACACAAGCATCAAGCTTGAAAATTCATGCCGCAATTCCTGTTCCGTTAATAGCTTAGAGCAGTCACTCAAAGCAAAGCCAAACTCACAGCTATTTACGCTAAAGAGCGCAGTAGCTTGGATCCTGATCTTGATTTCACATATAGTATATGAGCAGAGTGTTTCTTTATACTGAGAGAGGACAAAAACCGAGCTGAAATTAACACCACAGACGGCAGATTGCACGTAAAAACTGACAGAAACTAGGAGCACAGACAGGAAATGACATTAAACCCAATGTTCATGTCAGGGAATCTTGTATGTTCATTTTAGTGTGCTAATATTGGTGCGCATTTTTGCAGGTGACATAGGGTTAAACTTTCTCCTCAGTTTGGAAGCGTGATAAGGACAGTACACATTACTGGCACTGAGTGTTGACAAGTTACTATATATTAATAGAAAACCAGGGAAATTAACCTCTCTGTTAAGTTGTTTAATGATCTATTTCAGCATATAATATGGCCAGAGAAGGGTAGGTTTATTGATATTTCATTTTCAGGAATAATGGGGTCTGTGCAGGACAGGGGTGAATACCAAGTCTAATAAGAAAAATCAAGAAGCTGTTTTGGAAGACTCAGGTGGGTATGTCCCTCCCTCCTCAAAAGTATGCCACCGCTACCCCCTGCTAAACACAGCACATTTACGCAACAGGACACACATTCTTTTTCCATAATAATTAGCAGGAAGTAAAAAAATAATGATAATCAGATAAGGTTCACCTGGGAGAAGAACGATCGACAAAATTAAACTGTTTTTTTTTTGCCATGGCTCAGCATTTTAACAATGCTTTCCTAAATATACAGGAGGTACATCCCTTAAAGTAAATAAACGCGACTGTATAAAACCAACTGTATAAAAGCTATACATCCATCCACCTGTTTGCACAATATTACCAAATGTATATTCTGAAACATAACAAGAACATTCTTAAGCTGTACAATCCTCATCTGTCCTCTGTCTCTGTCTACCTGATGTAAAGAATTTTCCTGTATTCCCATAGGCTCCTACCTGGACTGACACCACTTAAAAACACTTTAGCCTGATTTTCACCCCCACAAATTGTCTCCTGTTCTTTATTCTGTTATGCAAGCAAGTAAAAAAAAAATTTAAAAGACAAGTTTAATCTGAAGAAATATACATGGAAATGGCAGGCAGGGGAATGCCAAAGAAAATGTCAGTGCTGTACCTTAAAAAGTGCATTTAAATGTTACTGGCTGTATTATATAACATACGTGTGTTGGGCATATAAAGATCCATTTTATATTTTTTAATGACTACAGTACACCACATATAATATTGACACTATCTTGTATTGAAAGTCATTACATTTTAGGATAAGATCACTCACATTGTATTAGAAAGCGGACAACAATACATGGAAGTAGAATTAACTCCCAAAATCACACAGTGGAAAAAGTAGCATATTCATTAGAAGTGCCTTCTTCAACATTTGAAAGGGATAGGTGCTCACTGCATAAAGCCACAGACATAAGGGCATAACTGTAAGCACAGTAAGCTCTACCAGGGCAGCAAAAATGAGGAATTCAATCAATATCCTAAAATCAATAGCTCTCATCAACAGTTCCATGACTCAAAGGCACCAGGAAGCAATGTAGAAATACACAGCTAGCAGATTGTTAGCATGCTAATGAATCTAATAAATCGACTTTAGCACCTTCACTTCATCGCTAAGTGTTCTGGGCTCAAATATTTCATACTTCTTAATTATAAAACTTGTTTAATTTTGTTTAGTCTAATGAATAGTGAAATTGAAAAGGTCAACGGCATGCCATAATCACGGACACTCACTGAAAGCTGCCCGGGGAGTCTCACCCAATCTTGGCTTATCTAAAAGAGGCAGGAGATGAGGCAATCAAGCCTGCCAGATTCATCAAGCTGGATTTATTGAAATGAGGGGAAGTTCCAGATGAAGCCAGTGGACCTTATATTTCCTAATGGTTTTTTTGGACAGCTGAACAGCTGGACTGCATTACTCACCAGTGGGTCTACCAATATGGGTCTCAAGAAATACAACCCATTTCTAAAGCTGCTGATGGAATGGTACATATTGCACACCAGCGAAGGAGCCCAGCAAAACCATTTGAAACAAGGTGAAATGGGTACTGGAGTTCTTCTGGAAGACGGGAATGGGGTTTTCCCAAAAGAAATGCACACATGGAACACAGAGAATACAACACACTGTGTTACGCACCCACTGCCACACACACGAGGCCTACCTACCTTCAAGGCGGACAGAAGGACCTCAAGGCCACCCGTGCTTGGCGTCGCCATGCCGTTGGACTTTGTTATCTCTGAAACCAGGGGAAAAGCCTGCTACTATCCCAGCCTCAGACAGCACTGTCCCAAGAGCCGGATGGCTTCACCACTACCGGCTAATTTAAAAAGTGAGCACCGTGCCGGGGGGAGGGAGCGGGGGGGGGGGGGGGGGGGGCGTCCGGGCTGAAACCCGGGCTGCGAAAATATGCCCCCGATCGGAAGGG